>VWZT01016799.1:1089-68588 GCA_013397055.1 Pachycephala philippinensis
TGAGCACGTAAGCAGTGGTGGCTGCCCCTGTGATGAACTTACTGCAACCCTCATTCCTCATCTCCCTGCACTGCCGGAGGGGAGGAAGCAGAGAAAATGAGGAATCACAAAATCAATTAGGTTGGAAAAGACCTCTGAGATCATTAAGTCCAGCCTATAACCCAACACCACCATTTCAACTAGACCATGGCACTAAGTGCCACATCCGGTCTTTCCTTTAACATCTGGAGTGGCACTGACTCCACCACCTCCCTGGGCAGGCCATCCCAATATCTAATCACCCCTTCTATGAAGAATTTCTTCCTAAAGTCCAACTTAAATGTCCCCTGGAACAGCTTAAGGCTATGTTCTCTTGTCCTATTGCAGAGTTAACCTAGTTATCACAGAGTCAAATTGAGTCTGGGAAGAAGGCTGAGGTGGGGACATTTTAAAATCTATTTTTTATTTCTCGTTACCCTACTCAGATTTGATTGGTAATAAATTAAAATAATTTCCCTAAGTCAAGTCTGGTTTGCCTGTGATGGTAATTGCTCAGTGACCTCTCCTGGTCCTTATCTCAATGCACAAACTTTTCATTATATTTTTCCTCCCCTGTCTAGCTGAGGCAGGGAGTGATGGAATGGCTTTGGTGGGCATCTGGCACCCAGCCAGGGTCAACCCACCACAGCAGTTTATCCCTGCAGTAACTCTGGTGTTGAGATCCACACTGTAATTCTTGCATGAGCCACATTACCTTGCTATACTCTAGAGGACATTTCAAACTTCTTGTATGTCTTACAATCCAATACATATTTTTAATGAAAAATATTTCTGTACACTGAAAATATTACTTTCACACCAGATGCAGACAAAATTATTTTAGCTTAAAGGTATGTGTACTTTTTCCCCAAAGGACATACAAATGTCTGTATGGGAACAGCACATAGTTACTGCTTCCTGCTTAGAGATGTAGCCTAGTAGCTGATTAGAGCAATAGCAAACATGAAAATCTCCTTCCAAGCATTGAGAAAAATCCTCAGTGTTTGTATGTGCTTAAAATTAAAATGCATGGAGCTTTCCAGATCAGTCAACACTGCAAAAGCTGGCAAGGAAAGTTCAAAAGTTCTTAATTTAGTAGAATTTGCTGCTTTTAGGAAATCCCTTAGCGACCTAGCAACCACACAAAAGGTATAATTCTTGGAGACTTAAATTCTCACTGACTGAACAAGAGGGAAAATTGCAAACGTGCAGGATAGCTTGATGACATTGTGACACCAATGTGTCTAGCGGGTCAGACTGAGTAGGCCAAATGCCAGGACGTGGCTAGTACAGAATACAAGATGTATGTCTTTTCTACATGATTTACACAATAGCACAGATCTTCAAATACAGACCTCCGCCATCCCCATCTTTTCTGACATCCTCATCCCAGACCTATCTGTATCAGAGACTAAAATCTCCTCATTTTAGTCACACTTCAAAATTCTTATCAACATGCTTCATGATATATGTGTTTTCCAAAAGTCTCCCTTACAGCTTTTGTGACACATTCTGTATTGCATTAGGGGTATCCAACCAGCAGCCTCCAGGTGCCTCCTGCAGAGAGGACTCTGATGCTGAGCTGATTGTCATCCTAGACAACAAAGTCTGAAATGCAGACGTGCAGGTGTAATCTTAGGGAGTGAAAATTCTGGTTTTCATTCCAAGTACTGCTTCTTACTTTCACTTAAATCCAGAAAGTCTGAATCTGGAAAAAGATTGTTACTCAAGCTAAGCAAGACTATCTGAACCCAGTCTTATAAATTATTGTTTGACTTAATGTAATCCAAAAAATGTAGAGTAATTTATGTGCCTATAAATAGATATATCCAGATGTTTTTAAATTTCTGTGGACAAAAGACAGCCACATGAATGTGAAGAAGGAGTGGCTGTAGCACAAGAATCTTTGCAATCCTTGTTTATACTCAATTGTTCCCTTTTTTCTCTCTTTAGAAAAGTATTTATTATTTTACTGCTATTCTTTCCTGTTTTGAACAAAAGAGAACAAAAAATGTTTTGATTTAAAGCTTTCTATCCATGTTTCCTACGATTGAGCATCTGGTATTAGTAGGAGTAACCCTTCAGGGGACCCTCCATGCTTTGGCAAACATCCAATATCCAACATTAATTAACATTCTCTCATATAAAAATCTTTCATCACTCAAAATACATCCTCTCCTACACATACACTTCCCACATCCTAAGCTTTTCCTTACTGGAGACAAACCTATCTCCTGAATTTTAAATGTAATAAAGTCTATAGTTTTGGTGTACAAGACATTCTGAGGTAAAGGTTCATTGCACTTAGTAATAATAAAAATGCAGCTGTGGTTTCCTACACCTTGTAGTTTCCTCATTTTGCTTTGAGCCTTTTTAAAGAATGGATTGAAAATCAAAAGAGAAATACAGTATATTTATCAGAGAGGTTGAATGCTTTCAGCAACTTAAGCATTGCTGACCCAACTGAGGAGAAATCTTTTCACTTAATCATTATCATATGTCCAGGTAATTTTCACTGAAGCTACTAAATTATACCCTTCTCAATAAGATTATAGTATCTTTAAATTAAAATATCAATTATTTTGTTCAGACACTAAATATAATTCTCCTTCTGATCTTGAGAGTTGCAATGACTTTGATAATGTAGGAAAATCACCTTTTATAATGAAACATGCAAGTACTTTTATTCCCAAAGCTGTGTTAGCATCTTTCAGCTCCAAAATTTTGCAAGAAAAGGTTGTACAAAATGTTCATCAAGTTCTTCAATTTAGAAATTGTCCCAGAAATTCCTTGCTGGTTTTCTTTACAGGTAAAAATCTTCCCATTCAGAAAACATATCATTAAGAGGCAATTTGAAAATACGTAATTCACAGTTTGTTTTCCAGAATGACCAATGGACTATATTTAAAATAAGCACTTCCAATATGAGTGCTCTTCAGATTCTGTCAATGGGCAATTCAAGAGAACCTTTTTCCATTTGTCACACTAATATTTTACCTCAGGAAAACAGAGAAAGACTATAAGCTACTTAGTTTGTTTCCAGTTTTAACAATATCTTGAACTTTGCTTTTCTGTACAAGAAAAGACCACAATATGAGTTAAACGAGAAATTCTGATTTACATTTGAATCAAGTGCTAGAGATTTCTAAAAAACATGATCAGTAACATTTGTTCTGAGACCATGCTTTGTTTCTATTCAGTTATATTTATTTAATTGACTCTAGCATCTGGCTTTCAATTATGTCCAGTCAAACTTTAACAGTTACATAGACACAACCTTGTTTTAGTCTTATAATTAAAAAAAATAAAAAAAGAGACAAATTCCTTCTGAAATCATTGGATTCAGCAATTACGTGATTCAGACCACTCACAGGAGAACTTCACAGGATATCCCTACCTCACTGCAGAAGTATACCCTATATATTCTAGGTTTGACCAAGATAAATGTCAATTTTTAATCATTTCTAGAAGTTACAAATGGCATGAAGCACCTGGCTTCAGTGTGATAAAGAGCTGACCTCAGGATCATACTATTATCTACAGAGGAAGAAGAAGAGCAAAACTTGAAGTTAAGTGCTTCTAAATACAAAAATAGCCAGTATATGCCATAGATAATTTGCCCCATGGCAAGTTTCTTACTAGGTAAAACTGATTTGGCCAACTATATTTACTTTGAAGTCACTTGGTATAAGTGGGGAAAATACAAATGAAAAAACCCCCAACTTATTAAACAAATTTGACATATATCTTTCTATGTGGACGAATGGTATTTCCTGAATTTCAATATATGAAGGATTCAACAGATTTTCCTTTTTTTTTTTTTTTTTTTTTTTATGTGAAATGATCACTGAACATCCTGCGAGCAGGCAATCAGCACGAGAAGCAAAAGCTGTTTCATCCCAACTATCGCAAAATAAACCAAATGCTAAGATTTTTGAATCTAAGTTTCTCTCTTATTGCACCATAATCCCTATGGGATTTTCCTTTGGAAAAGGCTATGAAGTGAGAAACGTGAAAAACTAAAAGGCAAGAGTATTGTTTTATCGAGCACCTTGATTTCATGAAACGTTTCCAAATAGGAAAGGATCAAGTGTAAATAAAAAAAATATAATAAATAGAAACTTTAGGAAAGAGTTTCCTGTAGGCAAATCTTTAAAATGCATTTCCATCTATACATTTTATAATTTGTTTCATGACAAATTGTGTCTAATTTATTCTGGAGAACAGGTGTATTAACTTGTCTTCCTGTTCTTAATTTTACCCAACTCAAGTAACCTGAATTTGTCTTTTAATTTGCCCCAGCCTCACTTTTCAAATGAGACTTGGGAAAGGAAAGATATGAGAAAGACCCTTCTCTATGCTATCTATGTATGTCTGTAAATATGTCTTTGCTTCCCAAAAGCCAAATCTTAGCATGACATTTGTTTTCAATGTCTTATCTTTTTGACTACTCATCACGACTTTTGTTTTTATTCATGGCTGCATCTTTATTTCATTGCTCCTCTATGTACAATTGATTTTCATGACTACAACTTTCCTGAGTAGGTGTATATGCTCAACATAGCTTTATCAATTTACCCATGTCCCACTTCTCCAGTAAATCTAAAAAAAATTCTTAGGGAAGAAGTGAAATCAGTACCAATTTGCTTTGTTTGGTACTGTTAACAATCTGCAGTGAATCAGCAGCTGCTATGCCAGCAATCCTCCCTCTAAGGTGAGAATTTCTGAGAGCAGCAGGAGAAAATGTAGCTGAAATGGAAACTACCATCTTCTCCTTTTATAAACTCTCTTTACCTATGGATTGGTGTTTCTACATCGTCAGTGTTTAGACTTCATATTTCCATCAAATCAGATTCCAGATGCTTCCAAGCGTTTCATTTTCTTAGGCTGGACTATTATTATCACTCCATTTTCATGACATCCTGTGTGATATTAAAACAATCCTCCCACTTTAAGTTTTTAAAGATAACTACCACCATCAGTCCTCAAAAATCCAGTAACACAGTACAGGTAAGAGCAGATCCAAAGTCAAACACGTTTAGGAAAAAAAACAAGATCAAACCTATGTTCCACACTGAAATATACTGTCCAGCGAGGATGTAAGATTTCCCTCCTTTGCTATATATGATACTTAACTGGAAAAGGTAGCAAATAGTCTACCAAGACATTATTTAAAGCTGCATTCCACTTTACAGGGCTCCTCAAAAATTTATCGTGCTTACCAGAAGCTAGTATTTTGAAAACAAAACCAGATTCTGAAAGAATGTCTCAGCTACAAAAAACACCCCTTTTTTCTTTAGATTTAGTGAAATACTGTTTGCTATTGAAATACTCAGGATAAAATACTTTGTTTACCATTTAAACAGATCATTTGTGTTAAAATAATAAGCTCATTGTAAAAATGAGAATGAAAGAAACAAAAAATAGAGGACCAATTAACCTGTAGCTTTTCTAAAAAGAATAAACAAGAATTCCCCCTCTCTGAATGAATTATCACCCTGTAAAATCAGTTATTTTTTCTAAAAAATAAAAGTGAAAGTAATCTTCTTTACTTTCATTACATAAAAGAAACAAACAAAATAATTCAGTTTCTATATTTTGGGCCAAATCAGCATTTAGATACACAACTACAAAGGATAACCATAATTAATTATCTATTTATAATGACTCCTTGCAATTCCAATCTCCACAGCTCAGTTAGCTAGATGTTACATATTCAATGAATTTAAAAACTGTTTAATGAAGAATTATTTCTAATCTTTAATATGACTGTTTAATTACAGACCAGTGAATGCAATTACTTTTTTTTTTTCTAAAAGATAAAACCTTCTTACAGTTCAGACATTAATAAAAGTGCTCTCATTATATGCTTTAGTATTTGTCAGTATAACTGCTCTGAAATTTGGTTTATTATGTTGAAAATATTTGTATAAAATAAAGGGAAAGTCAAGCATTGTATTATGTCTTTTCCAACCTAAACAATTCTATTTTCAGTAAGGCCTGTTTAAAGTAAAGGAGGGGAGATTCAGACTAGATATAAGGAAGAAATTTTTTACAACTAACTTAGTGAAATGCTGAAACGTTGTCCAGAGATGTGGTAGATTCAAGGTCAGGTTGGATGGGGTTCTGAGCAACCTCATCTAATTGAAGATGAAAATACTCATTGCAGGAGGGTTGGACTAGATGAACTTTACAGGTTCCTTCCAACCTAAATCATTTGATGATTCGACAATGATTTAACATTTATTATACGTGATGTTTAGTACCTTTTAAATGTGTGTGTTTAGTATTATTCTTGTCCGGTTGAATGAGAATGAAAAGTATGTATGAACAGTCTGGTTTGTTTTTTGGTTGTGGTTTTTTTGTTTGTTTGTTTTTGTTTTGGGGGTGATGTTTGTTTATTTGTTTTTTATTGTTTTTTTCATGTTCTCAGAGTTTTTTTTCTTTCAACACTAGTACAGTCTTTGAAGCTTCACCCTTCCACTTCAGTGTGTTACAAACACACTTTTCCCAGCTTGCTAGTTCTCCTCTATATTCCTGTCCTATGCTTCCAGGCATCTGTGGTCTCACTTTAAAGCAAAAATAAAACAAACACAAAGAAACACTGGACAAACAGTTGGGAAAAGCATACATATAATCAAAGGAATGATTTTGAAATCAGAGGATTGAAATTGCAAAAATTCTAGTCATTATTGCTCAAATTATCATGATTTGCTTGTGCAACCACAGTAGCTGATTGCCAGCACCAGCCACTTGGCTGCACATTGACTACAGAAGAGACCTCAGGCAGGATAAATAGGAGTCACATTTTGTCAAATCAGAGTGGCCACAGAATTTCAGATTAAAGCTCCATCTACTTTGGCAGACAAAGAAAATACCCATGAAATAGTAAGTACAAGATAAACATGTTTGATATGCACCCCAATTACTCTCCTGACCAAACTGCAGAAACAAATGCAAGTGGCTTTCAAAGCTAACTCAAAAATTCAAATACCAAGCAGGACCAGGACAGCCATCAAGCTGTGTTTTGTTCAAGTAGGAAGATGACCATCACCCACAAAGCACCACTGCTCTGCATTTACTCACATACTCTCACTGAGAACACCCACCAGAACACCAACCAGCAGCCACATTCTCAAATACTGGGCGCCTCACTGGTGTTATTGCAGTCACTGTGCACCAGCTGAGAGAAGCTGTTTTCAGTTATGTGAACAAAAATTACAGCAACCTGATACACCAACTCTCTTGCCCATTCCAATATATACTGAAACTTTCTCTAGACTTGTATGCACTGCTCTCTTTTCCACCAGATCTACAGACATCTCTTCACAGAGGGATGTCAGAGCTCACCTTCCACCTGATCCCTCTTAGTTACAAAGTATTGACAGACAGGATGATGCCCTAAGTATTAACTTTATATCTAAGGTACACTAGTTCACACATGTAAAAACATATAGCACCAAAGGAACTTGAGAGTACTAAATGTATAAAATCTTCTATCCACTTTCAGTCTCTTCAAATAGTTCAAATGTTTCTTTTGCCTAGGCAGCTACTGCAAATTTACTGTTCCCATGCTTGCATGTTAAACAACTGGAAGGGGTCTATACAGTTAACTACTTCAACCCCACTGCATTAAAAACACAGAAAAACTCATCTGTTATCACCAGCAAAAATGTTTTCCAGAAACCCTATTCTCTTCTGTCAATGTACTTCCATCTGACCTAAAATGAGCAGCAATTTCAGTTCTTATAGGAACATGATGGAACCTTGAATCAAATGAAGCTTTGAGACCTGTCCAGCCTATTTTTTGTTAAACCAACATTTTCAGAAAGGCCAAAGAGACTTTTAAACTCCAGACTCACGTTTTGTTTCATAGAAACTAGAGCACAATCATCTCACATGGGGGAAGATCAGAATCCATTTTGCCAGATAAAATCATAAGAAAAGGATATGTTAACAAATTTTCTCCTTTTCTACTTTGTCACAGAATACTATTAGTCAAACCCAGTGACTTTTAAGACCACTTTAATCCCCACACAATTACCTCTGGGTATCTACGAAGACTCTTTCTCTGTCACTTCTGTGGCAGGGCAGTATCTGTACTCTGTTCTTTTCAGGAGTCTCCTTGCTGTGCAACAGGCTTCCTTCACTCTCATACCCTCTGCTTTTTCTCCTGACCCATCCTGCAGTCTAGAAGAACGGTTGGTCTTAAGGGAGGAAGATATTTCTAGCTAAACTTATTATTTCTTTTTCAGGAAATTTGGAGTAAGAACTAAGAACAAAAAATAGTGTATTTTTCATGATAATTTCTGGTCTTCTGTTGTTTTGGGTTTTTTGGGGGGTTGTTTGTTTGGTTTTGTTTTTTTGTTATTGTTTGGGGGTTATTTGTTTGGTTTTAGTTTTGTTTTGTTTTTGGATTTTTTTCCCCCTGGTTATTGAAAACTGATATACTTCTACATTTTTTATTATTTTAGGTACATTTTTGAGCTTTTTTTTTGTCTTTTCATGGTTTTGACATGGAATTTCAAATAGTAATGCAGTTTATCTTAGTAATGGTTAACTGTCCTGTTATTATAGGTAGAAGTAATTCCTTAAAAATATTACAAGGCCTTGAATGGCATTGATATCAGACTGTTGATCTGGCTATCCCTTTTCTTCTCCATTTACCATTGTCCAGCCATGTCCCCCACAGGCAGTTTTCAGAAACCCTATTGCAACATGCACTGGTGTTCTGGCATTCTTGAGCAGGGATGACCAATTTCCCCCACAGACGCATCTACAGCTCTTGGAGTTACGTTAGCCCACCAGTTAAGTAATTTTTGTTTCTGTGCCTTTGCTCTGATTGCCTTTGCCTTACATCAGAAGTAAACTTACTAAATGCTGAGGGAAAGTACCCTATTTATTAGTTTAATTTACTATTTTTATTCCAACTGTCTTTGATTTCTGTGGATAAAAAAGATTTGCTAATTTGGGTTGCTTTCTCTTGCAAGTCTGAACAGAAGTTCAAGTCTTATAATTCTCTTGCTTACTTAAAATCTCAATTATTCCCCCAGTGTTTTGTCCCTTATAAGCAATTTTCTTTTTGATCAATGATTTAATCTACAAATTGCAACCCCCACTATTGCAAATCCCTTTATTTTCTGCTGACTTTTCATTCTGTTTCATCTGCAGTCTTTCCCTATGGTTTTTGTCCCCTTTCTCTCTTCATGTGTTCAAAGAAACTTTGAAACAGCCACCTTAGTGAAATTCCATGGTTCTTGCAGAGACCTTTCTCTGTTCTGTGATACTGGACATTTCTGGGGAAATCTGCAGATAATTGTTTTCTGAGAGTCACATCGAAATACCCCATATGAATGTCCCTGTATTTTCCGAGTATATTATATATTACATTTCTTCAGACAATAAAGAATAAACCTGTCTCGTAAGACAAAGCAGGCTTATTAATGTGTGTTTCCTCGTGACTAGGAGACAAACCTTAACATCTACTCTTGACTAGCTACTCCGATAAAAGAGTCACTTCTTCAGTAATTTGGCAAACTCTTTGGCAAGCTCCACTGAAGCATGTGAAGGACAAAAGCATGATAACACATACCATCACTTTCATTGCACTCAAAAAGTCTCCTCTAATTTCCCAATGGGAAACAGAGTGATATCTTGTGTAAATGAGTCACTTCAGGTAGCCTGACACTTTCTAATGGCTTGTTCACTCTACATCAGAATTGCATACATTATTTTTTTCAGCAGAGAGTATTTTCAGAAAAAAAATGCAAACATATTTTTAACCCCTTTTTTGGGGGGAAATAAGGGGAAAAACACTTTCTTTTTCCAAATACCTGCCAAGAAGATAAAGATGAGTATGTGGCCTGCTGTAAAATCTCATCTGAGGTATACAACACCTGCTGCAAATAAGGCACAGAAACATGTGTTTTTAAATGTTGATGTGAAACATGAGACACAGAAAACTTAAGGTGTCAGGCCAACGGGTTGTCTCATGTAATGACAGATGAAAGTTACAGAAAATTCTATCTGATAAATAGCAGTCTTCTCAAAATGTGGTTTATCTCACTATGTGTAAATAAAAATAGTGTAGACGTACAGAGACTTTTAAAAGTACACTTCTATGGAATATCATTTCAGTCCCTGGAGAGCAAACCACCTCTTACAACTGCAGCTTTTTCCAACCTCAAGCAAAAGTCAGTTGCCAATGAAACTTACTGACATAACGGAATGTCATCTTTGATGATGCATTTTCCTCCATTTTTGCAATATTCTTCAGGACAAACTGCAAACATAAAAATTGTTTTACATAAAATTGTAATTTCCCCCTCTTTGTTATTACATTTTTCATTGTCTGATTTTCAAAATGGCAAAATATTCACACCTGTCCTTTTGGTGCTTAGCACTTCCAAAACTTCTTTTTTTAGACCTGGACTTGGCGATACAAGTGTGAAGTCATAAGAATATCACAAGCAATGGAGTGTTCTTGAGCTTATAGAAATCCTGATAATTCACTTGAACAGGCTTCAAATTTTTCTCAATTGAGATTTTCATCTGACTCCAGAAATGAAATTTTTGCCACTTACTTGATTTTCAAACAACAGGAATATGTAAAATAGGTTCCAAAAGAATTGAACTAATATTTAATTAGTACCTAGGTCACATTTCACTCCCAAAGAAACTCGTGGATGCCTCCTACCAATAAGTGTTTGTAAAACTTTTCGTTTGTGAATAAACATTTAACATATTACAATGAATTATATTATTGCAATGCATTTGAAATGTTGTGAATTTTATCACATAACTCATAAAAATTATAAAAAGAGAGAGTTAAATTCTCAGCTATTGCAACTTCAGCAAAGCTGGCAGAGTGCTGTAAACCCAGAACTGGTCCAGAGTTTATAACTGTTTGGGGAAGAGCTGCAGTAACTTTGTGTCCTTGAATGGGATGTTTTGAATCTAGATTTAATTATTTATATCACCATCATCTTTGTATTTGTTAGATTTCGTTAATAAAAATTTAATTCATATTGAATGTGTATTGTTGTCCTGTACTTATCTTTCTCTACCGTATAACTGCTGCAAACCAGACCTGAATACTGTGTCAAATGCACTGTGCTAAAACAAATGCAATTTGGTTTATTTTTCAACCTGGATTTGTAATACACTTGAAAAAAAAAACCACAAATAAGCAATCCTATTGCTCAACAATGTGGGTTAACTGAAGTGGGTTACTCAAGTGGCTAAAATCAAGGGAGGTCCTAAAAGTATACTACAAAGGGTTGGGGTTTTTTGAGCAATGTGTTTATACCTTAAGAAACACCCCTTGTGAAAATGTTAACTAAGCTTAACTATTCTTAATACTTAACTATTCTTAATACTCTAACTTAATTATTCTTCATCTTTTTCTCAAGTTCATCTGTGTCATACTTTCATCAGGAAAACTCATACCTAATATAATTTGACAAAGTTTTAGCAGAGGAACCTCATTCAAGTTTGAGGACTGCCAAAAGATTCAGTAGGAAATAACTATACTTTCTTTGTTTCAAATGATATTTTTATGCAAAACAAAATACCTGAACATCCAGACTCATCAATGCTGGAACCAATGCAGTCTGCAATTCCATCACAACGCTGGGAGAGGGCTATACATTGATTAGTTGATGCACATAGCAAAGAACCATTGGAACAATCTTTAATGGCTGAAATTAAAAGTAACATGGTGGTTATCATCCGGTGTATTTTATTTTCTCACTGTTAAAAAACTAGCAGAAAACTTGATTCGTACTGTAGGATATAAACTTGAATCTGTGTGACCTCTCCAAGCTTTCATCTTCAAAGACATACAGCTTTACTACTGAGATGCTAAATAAGTAAACAAATACAGAGCACAGATGGTACAGAAACCAAATTTTCCCATGTAATATTTGTGAAGGAGTGCATATTAACTTACAAGGTTGAGAGTGTATGCTGCAAAATCCAAAAGAAAACCCATAAAAAAAGATATCACAGAACATAATCAACTCTCATTCAAAAACTAGTTTTAAAATGATAGAATCAAATTTTTTACACATTATTTTAACACATTACAGAGGGAACAGTCATAGCAATGGATCTAACTACTGAAAATTTTGCAGTTAAGGACAATGACACCAAGTTATTGGGGCTGAGGTAAAGAATATTCAGAGCACACAGAGGCACTAAAAACAGTGAAGATATGAAAGCAAAAATATCCGATTTTCATCCATATTTAATTTTCCAGGTGCAAATTAAACCAGTAGAAGGGATAATGATATCACAACCTGTTTGAAAGTATAAAATTTTTAATATTTCATAGGTATTTAAAACCTACCAGGACTACAAGAGATACATTTTGGTGCACTACAGAAAACTGAGAAATGACTATTTATGCATTGCTATTAGCACTTCAATCAGATTATGCAGGTGGAAAAGTATTTTGGTCTGTGGAAAAGTAATGTATTCATCCCACTGATGTTAATATGTTTGTTTTACACCCTTACTATTGTAATCAGGCAAATAAAAGACTAAATAGGTGAGATAATATACCCTTCACTAAAACTGACAGCAAGAAGAGAGCCAGCTAAGTAGAACACCTATAACCAGAAAACAGTTCCAGAATTTTCTTGTTAAATGCAGCAAGTAATAAAATCCACTATATTAGTAGGTATAAAACAGTATTAACATAATTTTGTACAACCTAACTGCTATGTGAACTCGACAGGAAATGCTGTCCACATAAATCTCTAAGTCATGAAGAAAAGCATTTCTGTGGTAGAAACTGTGGTTTTAGTAGGGACTTGACTAATGTTTTTTCGTTTAGTTGGGGTGTTTTTGTCCTGGCCTCCTTTGGGTTTTATCCTTAATCTCTGCAAGGTGCATTTTGACAACTGGTCTTCATCCCAAAGGAAAACTTTCCCTGATGAATTTCTGAATTCAGAACCCAGAACATTTTTGATCATTTGTTGATACACTTACATGAATAAAATTGCTGTGGGACATGAAATGGCAAGTGTCAGTAATTCCTAAACTGAAGTTTTCTAAAATGAGCAGGTAGATTTGATCTGCACCAAGATGAAAAAATCAATCTAAAATCCAAAAAAATAAAAACCCACTCTCAATCTGTGCTATTATTAGAGTACACATAGGCTTGAGTTACTAGCACAACATTCAATATTATAGATTGAGCATAAATTTTAATAAAATAAATAAAATTTCTGAGGCATTTTTTCTCTCTGACCTTCCCCTGTTGACAAACTTCTATGGCTTTTCACCTGTTAAAAGTAGGAAGCTAAAGATTAAATGCTCTGCTCTCATGGCATACATAGTTGGATCTCAGCACCAGCTGTGACAGTAATCAGCTTTCCACTGATTTAATTCCAAACTAGCATGGATCACTTTCTTTTTGCTTTGCCTTCTTCCCTGATTTGCTTTCCTTCTCTGAAGTATCTTCTTCAGAGAAGAAACCTGAATTGCTGCTTCTGTATTTCTATCTTATACTATCAATGCTTACATGTTTATATACTATAAACTGAATTTTGGAGTAACAATGAAGTACAGACTTGACTAAGTTTCCTTCAGACTGAGAACCCCAAAGGAGAGAAATACCTATGGATAATATTTGTTCTCTGAATAGATCAGGATTTAATTTCTCCTTAATCCCTGGGTATTGTTTAGAAGTCAAAGAAATAAAATAAGCAAAACAAAACCGTATCTCACTTTTTTGGGGAATGAAGAAAATCATGGAAATCTTTCGGCTTTCACATTTTGAGGTTCTACATCAGCTTCTGTGGTGTGGAGTTGGGATGTGCATGTAACAGAACACAGTGTGGAGGTCTCTAACAGAGGACAGACTGAGGATGAAACAAGGTCAAATGAAGATTAAGAGAGGTTTATTTGAAGAAAGGAACGTGCAAAATTTCTACATGTCTTCAGGGTATGTAGAATTTAACATAAAAGTTATCTCCAAAATTATCTTCTGCCAACAAAACCACAGAGCTCACTTCTAAACAAAAGGCTCACAGAGATAGTCTGCCAAATCCATGCCAGTTTGGTAGACTAATTTGCTAAAATAAATGGCATGTGCAGTAGCCTGCATTTATATTTAGCAGTTTTGATACAAAATATCAAAGAGCTTGAATTTCTAACCCACTGGAAACTGATATTTTACCTTTTTTTTTTTTTTTATTTCTGATAAGAATGAGAAAAATGTTAAAAGTTTTACAGCATGAGATGTTTAGGAAGAAAAGTTTTTATATGTAAAAAGCCTCTTTATTATTTTTTTTTTTTTTTTATTCTATGTAGCTAATTATTTTGAAATTCCTGGAATGAAACATTTGGTCTCAGTTCATCTACTAGTAATGAAATATTTTTAAATGGGCAGACACTCACTTTTGTGTCTATCTGTTTCAGATGTTTCTCCATGGCATCTCATTGCAGTTTCATTTCAAAGCCTATT
Source organism: Pachycephala philippinensis (assembly GCA_013397055.1). Classification (NCBI taxonomy): domain Eukaryota; kingdom Metazoa; phylum Chordata; class Aves; order Passeriformes; genus Pachycephala; species Pachycephala philippinensis. The sequence goes on from VWZT01016799.1 coordinate 15,581, forward strand.
GTCCTTGTGTTTTGTTTGTGAGCCCTTTTCCTTGCTTGGGGCAGAGATTGCTGCTACTTCATGAATGGACTTGATTTCAAAATCCTTGAAAGGTCAGGACTGCTCTAAATGTTATTGAATTACAGAACTGCAAAAGTCTACCTTTCTCTCATATCATAATCAGTGGTTACAGAGGCAACACAAATGCAGCTGGCTGATCTATGGAAAAAATGTGGACATGCTTGCAAATATTAATAGAAACACAATTGAAATTTTTTTAAACATTTGCCAAAGTTAATAGCCAGGAAATTAAAATGCATAAGCAAAATTATTTAAAAATATGAAGCGTCTCTGCAATTAATGCATTATATGTGATACAAATAGGATTTTTTTGACAAGGGAATGATGAATTTTACACTACACTCACTATGTTGCTCTTTTTCTTTCCTAAAACATCACTGGTTTAGGCAGGTAAGTTAACACTGCCATAACTACAGCAGTGAAAGTAACTTACGGCAGCCAACTTCATCCTCGCCAAGGTGGCAGTGGGGCACACCATCGCACTGCAGGAGGGACAGGACACAGCCTTGGGAGGGACACAGGAGCTCTGTTTCCATGCAGGACCCCGGCGGTGTGCTGGTGGGCATCTCCGTGGGACAGCTCATTTCATCACTGCCATCCCCGCACTCTGCAGCCCCGTTGCACCGTGCAGCGAGGGGCAGGCACTGCTGCACATACGCACACGTGAACTTGTCACTGCTGCAGGTTGGAGGGTGTGCATCAGCTGGTCCTGCAAGAAGAAAAGGAATATTTGGGGATTCTATTCTTTCAGTAGTCATTCATACTGATTTTGAGATACACATAGGAACTGCTGGGAATGCAGCTGATTTTGGTTACTAAACTCTTTAAATAAAAAGAACACAACTTGCATAAAAGCACAGCTCCTAAGTGCAAAACACAGTATTAAAAACATTTTGTCTCATATTAACTCCATTGTTGTTGTTGCAGCATTCTCCTTCTAAAGCTCAAGTTCAGAATTTATTTTGATCCTACTACTTCTTTTGCCATGTACACATAGAAGGGGTAATACCAAAGTATTAATAAATCTTGTCTTTCACCCTGTATCTGGAAAGCCTTAAAAAAACCCTCAAGTTGCAATTTTAAGTTAAATAAGGAAAAAGATTATAATAAAGTAACAATAAAAATTTTTACTGATCTAGTTTATTATCACTCTAGTTTAGCTTGATGTGATAGAGAATTAAGTAAATTTTAAAAAAAACTAGATAGGTTTCCAGGGTACAAGTAAAGAAAAATGTGGTTTTAGAATTTCAAACCTTAACTAATTCAGAAAGCAGTCAAAAAAAAAAAAAAANGCTTACTCACATTGCTCGAAGAAAATACTGGGAAAAGCTTTTTGTGATCATGTATAAAAATAAATTGTCCCAGATACTTAAGTCCTTCTTTTTTCCTATGAAAACCATTACAACTGAATTTTCTCAGCAGAAGCATAAGAGCTGTTTGTGGAAACTAATTTCTAAGGAGCTGGCTGTGCTAATGCTGTGTTCTTTATAACATCAGTGTCTCCCATGGAAGCAATGTGATGGATTCCTGTACTTTTTATGTGCAGTGAAAGGAGAAAAATCTCCAGAATTTAGCTCCATACCATACATTTAATCTTTTCTAGGTCAATTTGCAACAGCTGAGTGAAAAATATAATATGATCATTAGAGACAAGGTAAGACAAATCAATGTCAGTACCTTTGTAAACAACAGGAGGAGTTTTGCTGTTGACTTGGGCTGAGGCAAAAGAGACTAGCACAAAAGTCATGGGTGGATTTCATCTTGTCTTTTGAAATGGTTGAAACAAGCATTGCTGTCTGACCTCAGACGTCAAATATTACTGCTGAATTAAGGCATGACACTCTGTAAGGGTCTATGGATTTTGGCATGATTTTATGACTTTTAATCCACTGGTCATATCAGTATGTTCATGCATTCTGCAATTCCAGGTTGGGGTTTTACAGCAGGAGGACTTTGTAGAAACATGCTCAGTTTCAAAGATAACCTCCATCATAAATAACAATAGCATTTTGTACAAATAAATGAACTACTAATGCATTCAGGTAAACAGAATACTAGCATTATTTTACCATCTGGTTGCTTGTGAAGCAGCTACAAGGAGAGAGAGCTCAAAGTTCTGTCTAATGTAGACCTTCTCTAGATTAGAATTTTTGATTTTCATGTTGACCTTACATCAAAAAATCATAATTGAAAAGCTTCATACAATAGAACATTCTTGATATTATTTCATGCACCTAATGTTATTAAATTAAATTATTCTACTAGAAAAATTTATTTGATACACTGGATATAATGTAACCCTAAAATAACAAAAATGGATATTGACTCAGTGAAAATTGTAACCTAGTGATCTTTTGTCCTGTTTGTATTCAGAATTATGCCACGGATACCTCAAAGATGTACTTTTACATGGGATTGAAAAGATTGTGTTTTCATATGTGTTTTATAAATGTGTTAGTCCAAAAACTTTTTTTTTTTTTTATGCTACTTCAAAAGGCTTATGGAAGTTAGTTTTAGATAGATGATTATAGACATTTAAATAACATAGTAGATTGATTTTGTACAAATTCAGAGTCTTCTAAATTTTGCATTTTTTTCTACTTTGGTCTCATATTTTAGCAGATAATAATAGTAGCCCATAAAGATGTTTGAATTTAGTTTGTCATGTAGAAACTGTGTATAAGGTCATGATTCTGCCAAGATACTGATGAAATGTCATTGGGAGAATATATTTCTCTCTCCATTAATAGAGAACTAGTGCTGTCAAATCTTGCACAGTGGAGTAAAAAAAAAAAAAAAAAGGTTTTGTATTTTTAGTTTGCACTTGCTCTGGGAAAAAATAAAAGAAGTATGATTATATTTGATAGTATTTCTTTTTCTATCTGTTATTTCTGACCCTTTCCTCACAGTGCCTAGGGGGCATTTAGGCAGTGAAAATTACTTAAGCTGCAGTCAGTTCTGCTTATGCACATCCTTTTGTCCTTGCATAGTCCTCTGTTAGTTTTTCTGTGTTTGTTCTGGTACTATGGAAATTAACCCCACACAGTTACAATACATTTGGCTTTCCTGTGGTTGCCTGTTTATGTTGCAGGAAAGATTGCATTTTTAATATATTTGTGAGCATTTCTGACCCAGTGTAATTTCCTGTTCATGATATGTTTACTCACATGTTTCTAACCAAATTTATTCTGTAAACTGAAATCCCCTCTTAAACTCAATAATCTTGAATGTGTTGCTTGTTATGAATCTGGTCTTGCATGTTAAACTATTTTCAGACTTTCGTAACACTGATCAGTTTAGCCTTGTGGTCCCAATCACATAATGAGCTTATGCACATAAATAATCCTATGCTGAATTCAGTATTTAGGGAAATTCTTGAATACTTTTTTTGAATGGGGGATGATTGTTGTTGTTGTTGTTGTTGTTGTTGTTGTTGTTGTTGTTGTTGTTGTTGTTGTTGTTGTTGTTGTTGTTGTTGTTTTCTGTCATTATTCCCTCTGGTTGTTAGAGAATAATTTATAGGATGAAGTTCTTCCTGACTTGCACAGCAATTATATTAGAATGTGCAATATTCACTGAGGGCTGCCAAGATGTGCCCAGGTTAAGTTAGGGATAAGGTTAACCAGGGGTCTTATTGAGGTCTGGTTTATGTTTGCAGTACGTTAAAAAAAGATCCAAAGTCATACCCTGAAATAAGTAAAATCATTTTAGATCACAACAGTGCATGAGATGAGAATATACTTCAAAGGGCATAAGAATATCCCTTGCTTATTACCTCACGTTATATGTGAATTAGTTCATTACTTCACATGTGTTTGGTTTCAGATACAATAGAAAAATTGTGCTCTGGATGACATTCTATAAGATGTCATTTTTGCCGTGGTCTGCCAAAACTCTACTCCCAACTTCAATCTATTTTCTTTACATAAAGTAATTTATAAATGCTTTTCTAATTATAAACTAAACGTGCCTGGTAAAAATTTTGAAAATGTATAAAAACATTAATTTGTACATAGCTAACATTTAAAAGAAGCTAATTAAGAATATGCAAATGTAGAAAATCATTAACTAATTCCAACTGAAGAGAAATCTCGAGCAACATTAATGCAAAACTAATTACTTGTATTCAAAGCTACCATCTATGTAACTATTTATTTTAAGCTCATCATTGCAGTATCTGCTACTGACATGTTTCCTTCTAAAAAGTGGGAATATTAATTCTGTTTTCTTGCCACTGTGAAGAATTAAACCAACATGTTAACACTGCAATGTGGTTTGCAGTGAAAAACGAGCTGGCACTAATGAGAGACTCGTCATAAACACCCTCCATGTGCTGACTCACTCAGTAGTACACTCACACAATTTAGCAATAAAACCTAACTTTAAACTTCTGCATATCCATGAATCTTACATTCTCCTCTTGTAGGTATACATGAAAGTTATTTAAACAGCAGAATCTGAAGAGAAGCCTTTTCAATGCAAATTGGACTGTTTGTGGCCCACACATCGTTTCTGTCACTTAATATCGTTCAACTCAACGATCGCCTCATACTGGCATGCCAAGAACATGTTTCCCTCACCTTTTCCCAACTGCAGAAGAGATGTTCCCAAGGCAGCACTCATCTCCTGAGAGCCATGTGACTCTCATTTTCAGACCATACTCAGGAGTGGAGGAGATATTGTACAGGTTACTTTTTTAAAAAGCAGTGTCTGTTTGAAACTGTTTAAATACTTGGATATAAATCTACTGAATGATGAGTTCTAAGGAAGAGAGGATAAAAGCTTAGCTTTTTGTATCCAGGCTGCATGATCACTGAAAAGCAGGACTAAAGATCCTCAAGAATTCAGCATTTGCACGCAGATGAAAAGCAAACTAAACAAAAACAATTTCAGTAAAAGTAACCTCTGCACTGCAAAGCACTGAGTCTGAATTTAGATCCACATGAAAAACAGCAGTAAATTGTTGATGCTCCATTATAGCTAAAGGAATCATGACTTTTTAGGTAGAAAGCTGAGTATATGTCCTCATTTATTTTACTTTGCACTCAGTGTTTTATTTTGCACTTATTTTTACCTTGCATATGGCAAATAACCAAAATTAATGGAAGGGTTTAAAAACGTGCATGTAACATCTACTTGTATATCATAAAAAAGGCATTTTAATTAGGTCCTGAAACCTGACATTTTAATTTGGTCCTATGTCTTTTAAAACTGACTCACACAGCTGTGCTCGCTGAGTTAGATAATCTAAGGACCAGAAGTGCTACCTCACAAGCACCTTCACACTTTTAAGAGAAGCTAAGTAGCTGAGGTAGATATAAAAACATAAAAATCAGACCAGTGTTTAAAGTAAATAAAATCTGCTATTTACTGCTTCATGAACTGCAATAACTACATCTGTATATATCTGTATTTCATGGTTGTGAGATCAAACATGTGCTTTTAAATACGTTTTTATTGCAATGTGTTAACCGTCAGACCGTGTTTACAGTAAATAGAGCTCATGAGCTGATGATTTGGGAGAAAGAAGCCTTTACAATATGAAAAGTGTTAAGTCAATAAGTGCTTCATGTCAAGGACATAATTATATATTTGTGGGATAGGGATTTGTTAAAGGCTTATTGTTGTTTGATGAATATTTTCTGTACACTTATGCTTTGCTGTATTATTGTCTTTGTCATCCATGGAGCATATGATCCCGTTTCCTGACTGTAAAGCAAACTTCACAGGTTGGCACTGCAAATATTTTGCCCATGAATCACAGGGATTCAGTCACAGAAAACCACAGAACTAACTGATATTACCCGAATACTAATATAAAATAAATGTTTGTACTACACAGTCATTATCACAGCAAGTAACACACAAACATGCTTAATTTGAATGAAGCAACACCTCCAGGCTATCCTCCTCTTTTCTGCCTTTCCTTTTCAAATACCAAGATCTCTGGTGCAGAGTAGGTCCCCATTTGTATTTATATATCACCTTAGTTAAGACTGGTGGACACAGGCATTAGAGTCAACACTAGGAAGCATGAAATAAAATCACCACATATGCTGTTAGGCAGCATTACCTCAGTTGTGTATCAGAGCTCGCTCTAAAGCCCATTTAAGTAAATGGGATAACTCAGAGTGGTTTTAATGGGCCTTGCATCAGACCCTTGAAAACTAACAACCTGTCTGATGTATTTGCATAAGTGATTTGCCTAGTAAATTTAATAAAAATGGTGGACCTATTAACTGTAGGTAAAAGAGGTCAAAAATAACTCCCTCCAATAGATTTCATTAGACAAGAGTATAAATTAATTACGGGCCCAATCCAGTGCATTAATTAATATGAAATAGATGTCAGTCCTCACTTTCAGTTCAGTAAACATTGGATCAGGGCATGAAATCAACCCATTCAAGGTGGCTGCAAGGAAACAACCTTGTTACAAAAATTAATTGGAATAAAATTGTTCAGATACTTTAACAATCTTTCCATGAGTTTTTATCGGTTTCAATAAAGCTTCTATTGTTTATTTCCAACCTTGTAAAAAGACAAAAAAAATGGGAAATTGGGTCCAGCTAATTGAATCCTTAAGTCTCTTCCATTCATGAGAAGACAGAGGTATGGGGCAGGGTGCTGGAAAGGATCCCAGAGACCCTGTAACAAAGCCAGAATTTTAAAAAAGCAGAACATGGCCCAATGGTTTCAGATTTTTATATGTCTGTGCTGCATTTATTTTAAATGATCACAGTTTGCTAACATACAAACAAAATGGAAAACAGACAGGTTTACTGCCAGTAAAGTCAAGCTATGATTTAGTTTTCACTCAGAGAACTACTGCTTCAGGCTGGAACACACTGACTACCTGTGACAGCAATATGGCAATTTTTGCCATATTTCTGCTAAGAACAGTCTGGGAATTGCTAGCTATGCCTGCTAATGTGATGGATTTGTTGGTTTGTTTATTTATTAGGAGCAATGACAAACTGGAGAAGCTGTGAAACTTTCGTCCTTGACAAAATGAAGTGGATATAATTTCTGAGATAAATCTGAGCTGGAGACTTTTATTGAGGAGATGAGTAAGTTTTACATAAGGAAGAATCTGAGAATTTTCTTCTCTCTAAGATAATATCATGAAACCATTTCATTCCAAATATTATTTCTCTCCATCCCTCTAAGGAAATATGTTGATTTTTATGAATGAACTTCATAAAAAAGTTCAAGGCAAAATATCATCTCTGTGGTTTGAAGGATTTTTGGTGTAAACAGATGGGGTTTGGAGGTTCAATATTAATGAAACTATTTTAATACACTATTAATAAATCCAAAGAATTTTAATTTCCCAAACGGCATGTAGCTTGCGTCAGGAGATTTTGGTATTCTGGACAAGTTCTAAGAAGGCAGAGAGAAACTGAAGGTTTTGGACAAAGATAGTATACTTATTAATTTAAGCATACAAAATATAATTGCATTTAGGAATTGCCAATAATTATCCTAGTTTATATAGTGCAATTATCTTATCCTAAAATTATTCCCAGTTCCTTTTCTGTGAAATCCACAAAAAGTTCTGGCTTTTGACACCAGTTAGGTCTGTGCACTGGAAGGTACCAGAACAGGCTGAAGAAGCTCTCTGAGGTACTTTGCCTTGGATCACAATTTTTAGTGTTTAAAAATGCATAAATGCCCTATCTCTGCCAAGCAACACAGATTTAAAGCATATAGTGATCGGTTTCAGGGAAAAACTAATTGACTAAAGAAACTATTCACAAATTTCCCTGGTATATCCAGTCCTCTGTAGCAATAATACTGCTTTCCTCTTCCCCTCCTCTGTTTCTGTGAGCAGCCTCCCCCTACAGCTCTCCCCATGACTCATCTGCCCTTGAGGAAAGAAACTCCCCGAGTTTCTTCTTTCTCTCTCCCTGAGAAAGAAACTCAATGTGAGAGAGATTTCTGCTTCACTGCAAGCATGAGAAGACAAGCTAACAGTGATTCCCCTGGCTCTGCAACTTAAAGAAATCAGAAGTTAAGTCTCCTCTACAGTGTTTTTCCCCCTGATCTAACACTGTAGCATCAGCAGCTCAGGCAGTTAACCTTTCCAGTATTTCTAGCACTCAGGCTCTGGGAGTTTCAGAGATGGATCTTTGACTCCGTCTAAGGTTTTGGCAGATGAGTCCTGTTCTGCTGCAGAATTTTCTGTGATGCTTCATGCATGGGCACACAGGGACACACTCACAGACACACAGACACACAGATTCACACACATGGACACACAGGAACACACACATGCTCGCCCTTCAGCAAGATTCTCTCTGCACCACTCAGCTGTTTTTTTTACACAAACCTCACACAAACACCCACTCTACATTTTGGGCTGTTTTCTCTTAATTAGATAAAAGTGTCATTTATGCTTTTCTTGTGATGAAATGGAATCTACTAAAAGTGCTGGAGAGCATATAAAATTATCTGCAAATGGATGGCTTCTGAGCTGTTTAGTTTCTTGACTAGCTTGCCTGTAAGGCTTCTGTCATGGGTACCAGAATGTCATTGTATTTCATATCTGTCTGTTACTGTCTCTTTAATCCCCGGCACATCCAGAACCAGAATTGCAGGGCAGTTGGGAGCTGCCTTTGCCTGGTGGAGTTTGCTGAAGGTGGATGCTGCCCTTTGGAAGGGGTTGCTTTGGGAGGGTTTCTGGGCTTGCCACTGCAGCAACTTGGAAAAACTGCATATTGCAATTAGAAACTGTCTTCAGAGTGAACTTTTCAAATTCCATAAGCAGTGAAGCTTGAGCTGTCCCGTGGGGCTGGGTCGCCCTGTGTCAGCACCGACAGAGTGGATTTCCCCCCCAACACAGCAGAGGGTCAGAGGACATCGGCACCAGCACCAGCAGAGTCCAGCGGGAGGCAGGAGGAAGCGGCGGGGGGCAGAGCTGACCCCACATGCACTGGAGGGTCTTCATCTGCCCCGAGGGCAGCTCCACCAGCTGCCACCTTCCCGGGAGGGCTCTTTGTGTGCACCATCTTTTCTCCCTTTGCTGCCCAGACCATGGGGTCACCTGGGGAGCACCGTTTTGGGGAGAGAGCTGACGCCACTTCCCCTTTGTCTTTCAAGCTCCACTGTCTCCATCTTGGGAAGGGTATTTCTGGCATTTTGGGTCTCTCTTTTTTCCCATAGGGTTTGTGAGATTTAGCAATTTTGTATCTAGTGGTTATTTACTAGGGGGCTTTTTGCCTTTTGCTATTCCGCTTGTTAGCAAACAGTTATTTTTTCACTTATATCTACTTGTATTCGTTCTTTACTGGTGGAAAGGAATTGGTTAAGACTAAGGGGAGGTAACTCATTTTAGAGTCTCCACCTGTTTAAATTGTATTAATTCAAGACAGCTTATTGCTAGTCTGCCAGTTCAGGGTCTGCACAGGAGGAACATTTTGGCCAATTCATATTTTGCTTTTTTGGTCAATTCAGGAATCTTTTTTTTTATGACTGAAAACAAAAACAGTTTGGACATTTCCAAAGTAGTACTCAAAATTACAGAGGTTATTTTTATCTCATCCTCTTTTTATTTGTCAGGTAGATAACATTATGAGATAAGAAGTAGTTATGAAGGTAGTTATCAAATAGCTTTCAAATATTTGGACACCACAGCTATATGCTGTTTAGAAAAACTCTTCATAAAGATAAGAAATTCTGCATTCAAAGATATATCTGAATAATAAGCACAGAGAAACAAAAATATTTAATTATCTCTCATCTCTGTATTGGAAAAAGAAAAGAGAGGGCTCAGAAAAATAGTATTCAATAATGTAGTTAAAGATTATGTCATTACGTATAAACACACAGACCCTGTTTTGAAGCAAATGGAAGTCTGTGGCAGGAAAAGCAGGGAAGGTTTATAACAATCAGGATTCAAAGACTGTTTTTCATGAAGCAGAGATAAAATAGGAAGGAAAAAGTCTCAATATGTGGTTGAGCACTGGAGCAGCTCCCCAGGGCAGTGGTCAGGCACCAAGCCTGACAGAGTTCCAGAAGCATTTGGACAACACTCTCTGGCACATGGTGTGACTCTTGGGGATGGTTCTGTGCAGGGCAAGGAATTGAACTCGATAAGCCTTGTGAGTCCCTTCCAACTCAGGATATTCTGTGATTCTATGAATATATTTTGTGAGAAACAAATAAATAATAACTAGGCAAGATATTATGACATTAGTATTTCCACACATATGTGCCTTTGCTTTGTTTCTTATCTGAAATCACAAGGGGAATCACTTCTAAAGAATTGTAGCTCCCATTTTTTCTGAAAATTAGATACCTTCAAGACACCACATATCATCTAAAATTAGAGTAGTTCAGACTAATACTGGTTTTGAAAACCTTGACTCATTATCAGGTGATTATCTACATAGATTTTTATTTTACCATTCTCTTTCTTTCTGCTATCTAGCTATATGGAAATAGTTTTCAGAGCCACTATTCGATTACTAAGTTATTCAGTGAAACAGTATTAGAATCTACTTTCATTCTGCTACGTTCAAATTATAAACATCAAAACCAGAATTTAAATTAGATGCCAGTTCATTTCCTTCCACCTTGAACAAAAAGAATGACCTATAGCTCTGGCCCTTTGGGACACCTTCCTTCTCATCTTGTTGCCTGAACCTCCACCTATGACGACTTTTTGTTATGATATTGCTTATATTCTGCTATTGTTTGGAAGTCAATGCAAATTATTTTACTCTAAAGGAACTTCAGGATTTGGTCTATGCCATGCATCTATTGTGAGATTTCTGCATTATGGATGTCTTAAGAAAATCCTGCCCACCACACAAAAGCGTGAATCACCAAGGTTTAAATAAAAGTTTCATACATTTCAAGACCCAAATGAGAAAGCACTGAACATCTTTTCTATTAATGAATGTAAGCCAAGATTCATACAAGCAGCAGCATATAATTTAATTTCTGAATATTAAAAATTTCCCTGGTGCTAAAAGGGGAAGAGACATGTTCAAAGGGAAAGAAAAAACCTGAGGATATTATTCTGAGACTACATATGGCTCAGGAAGACTGAATTACAAATGGCTGGCAATGGCAAATGTATAGGGATAAAGCAGTACATATAGTTCCCCTTTTCTCATATTCTTTTTCTGACATTCAGAACTGTTTGAGACAGGTTATATTGCTGCATGTACTTTTTTCTTACTTACTGTGGCTGACCAAAAATTCTGAGTATATTTATCTTAAATTTTAATTGGAATATAATTTCCTTTGTCACACAGTTTTTACAATATCATCTCTTCTAGAAAACTAGGAAAGGTGATCTAAAGGGATGGGTGGCTATATCTCATGACTATCTTATTATGGTTCAAATAAATTGAAAATGCAATTTTTGGAGTATATTAGGTTTTAGGGTACTGGGAGACCTTTGTACATGTTTTTAAAAAAACCCTTGGGTTTGAATATGAAGCTAAAATCTGTCTTATAATTCATGGATTCTGATTTGCTTCTTCTAGTTGTTTTTTCACAAGTGAAATCTTGCTCATTGTAAGGATTATATACAACCTTTACAGAAGGTCTGGTTTGTGCTTTGCTACAGAGCGACGGGGAGACTTGGAAGAGTTATGATATGTCAAAGCAAATGTTTCACTTGAGTGAAAGCTGCCAGCAATCACTGAAAATTTTACTGTACTTCTGGTCCTAAGAGGAAAATCCTTTTTTTGGTAACCTGTGTGGTGAAGTCAAGAACTATGACAACATCAGAAAAGAGCCCCAACCCACAGCATCTGGGAAATAGCACTTTCTATGTTCACAATTCCACCATGGTCAGATGACACAGGGTTAGAGATGACATGTCCTGTCTGTGCTGAATGTTTTGCCCTACTTAAATTGCCCTTTTATCTCCAATGTATCCTTACATAATAATATTTTCTACTGGAGAAAAATCTTTCAGGCGGAAGGAAAGCTGCAGGAGGGTGTGGTGGGAAATTTGTAACAGTGACAGTCCTTTCTCATGTGCTAAGTTTATAGGCTAAAAAGACATTTTTTGAAAAATGTGTTATAAAGAAGGGAATGGATGAGAAAAAAAGCTCAGAAGTAAAAAAAAGGTTTTAAAATAAAGTGATCAAAGTTGATAAAAAGTAGTTCACAAAACAGAAGAAAAGAAGGAAGATACTTCAGATAGTGTTGAGCGACAGCGGGAAATAAACTATGCAGCAAACATAGACTAAAACCAGAAATTAAAAAGGAGAGAATGATAAGGAGAGGTGAAGTAGAAGAATAGACACAGAAGCACATCCAGATTAATTTTATTCGAATTAATTATTTCAGTAAGCAATATTAAAACTGAACTGGTGATAAGCATGACTGATGGTGGAAAAGCAAATACTGTTTTCTCAAATACTCTGGAGCCTCGGGCGCCACATGATATTTGCACTCCTCTTTATACCCAAGATTCATCCCAAATATTCATTTAAAAGTGTCAACACTATTCTTTTTGAATAAACCAAAATTACTTAAGCAATTACTTAAAGCAGTACAATTTAGAGGTGCAAGTTCCCAAAGAGCTGCAGCTAAATAGGGCCTAGCAAGTAACTTTACTGTGTAAAAGAGCTGGAGCATCATTCAGTACTGACTTTGTACTGAGATTTAACGTCTTCCGGTAGAAGATCTCCATAAGCACAAATATTTCACTTGGGTGATCTCTGGAAGATGTCACAAAATACGTTTACCATTTATTTGTTTCTCAAGAATACTGTTCCAATACGTAGAAGAGCTATTTAACTATTACCACACTAAATTACACAGAATTTGTCTGTCTGGTTTCTTTCTCTGGTAATGAGTGAATGACAAAATATAGTACTATGATTTTCATAAGCAACATAAAGTTTGGTTATTAGGCATCTTTGGGTTAATGCTAGGATTTAAATTAGGTATAGCAGTAATTTTTAGAATTTATATAATTCCTCCTATTTCAGCTGAACTAGAAAATCTTATAAGAAAGACATCAATGAATATAAAATCTGATTCAATAATTTGGAATTTTTGGTCCATCTGAAATTAGAAATAGAAATGGTTTTTAACTTTTATTTTGAAAAATCAAGACATTAAATAGAAATAAAGTTTTGTGGGTTTTTTTAATCAAGCTGTTATTTACAAATCTGAAGAAGATTGCTACAGCTAAGTAACAACTAAATTCTTTTGTCCGTAAGATGTAAAATAAGATCTTCACACAACTTTTTCAGCAGAAAGTCATGGACCTTGAAAAGAGGTAAGAATATATCTAATTTAGCACCTAATTCTGAACTGGATCCTGTGCCACCGACAGCTCCCTCTGCATTAGCATCAGCTTAAAACTACTTCTGCAGTAGGCCTAACTTGACCTAGCACTACCCTGACCACACCTTGCTTAAATGTTCAGAAATATTCTTGGATATCTAGGAAGTCTCCTGGCTAATATGGACTGACTACTTAAAAACATAAAATCCACAACTGAATTAGAGCTGCTGGCAATGCTTTATTACTTAGAGCTCCCAACCAGCTAAATTGTGATTGTTTCTATTTAGAAGATGGTGCCTCAGGAAACACAAAGTAATTAAAGACAAGCTGGAAAATAATAATATAGAGAGAAGAAAGATATCTGCAGTAGTATAGCTATCGTCTGAAAGGAAGAATGTTACACAAAACCTGTACTGCAGGTAACACACTTTTCTTTGAGCTAGGTCTTTGAATAAACATAATGAGCAACAATCAAAGCAGGACTGACTGGATTAGGTAAACTTTCCCACCGTTTCTGTTACAGAAAAATGTTCTTGGTCGAATATCTGCAGGATAGTGCTTTTTTACTATTGGAAGATAGTATCTTCAAATTTTACCATCTAAATATTTAAGCAGTTCTCTAGGAACAACAATTAGCAAAAAACAGCACCTCCTCCTAAGCATCTCTTTGTCAGGAACAGTATTAAGAAGTCAGAAGTAGTGGGTTTTTTTCCTAAATTGCTGTGGTTTGTTTTATTACATGGATTTTATGTAGTTCTCTTGCCTCTTCACAAGCACTACCAGGCCAGCAAGGATTATTAGGATAGGACTCTTCCAAGGACAGTATGAAACCAATCTTAAGTAACAGCATCTAGATATAGTTTTTTGTCTGGAGAGGAGATTATGTATCAAGTCACAGCCTGCATGTAGATAAGACTTGAGTTTTTTGACTTATTTAACAAACTGTAAGTAACCAATATAACTCCAACAAATTTTCTTCAGGCCAAACTTATGATATATCACATCTATAAGAGAGACAGATTGTGATAAAGGTTAGATATTTTGAAGTATTCCACAACTGGAAAATCTCCGGAGAAAAATAAGGTCATTAGAAAATGTTGCTCTATTAAAATTACTTTATTTCTATAGTTACAATTATTTCAGAATTACAGGTGCTTAAAATATATAATTTGACAATTTCCCTATTATGCTGTATTATGCATGAAACTGCCTATGTAATTCTTAAGATATGGCTAAAAACGGTGATTAATGTAATACGGGTAGAACAAATGCCTGTTTATGCACGTAGTCTGCAGCTCATTGAATTACATTCCAAAATATTATTTGCCTGAGCCTATTTGGAGAAAATAAACAAAACTCTTGTTCAGCTTGAGACTGAACAAATGCCACCTATGTGAACATATTGTTTCACTTTAAGCTTTAATCAGCATGTGTTTAATTCCTCCACGAGGTGCTTACCACAATAAAAAGAATAAAAGTTTCTTGAACAGCATGACAACTAGGTCACACACAGGCTATCCTATCTGAACAACAAGAGCTGTATTAATAGAAATAAAGGTTATCAAAGAAAATTTTTATAACCTTCATATTGGCATTTATTTAACATTACTAATTCCTAGTTGTCTCTTAGCCATTAAATTCTGCTGATATTTCTAACAGAATCTGTTTTGCATGAATACTATTCTTTTTCTTCTGATATTGTATCATATGCTACATTTTGTTTGCAGACTAAATCTCCGCTTTTCTCACAGAAAAAACAGGGCATTATAAGAGATTAGAATTTTTTTCTACATAGATAAAGTACTTGTGTAGCAGAAGTGAAATTGTAAGTTCTTGAAGAACACATTAGCGAGGCAAATGTGGCACATATTTGTATTTTATGAGGAGGGTGATGATAAAAACTAACCACTTTCTTTGAAAATAATTGTGAACCACTTTGATACTCATAAAACTCTTCCGTCCCAAACTCTCTGTTGTCTCTGACTTTTTTCATACAGGAGAGAACCAATATAGTGGAATGGCAGTAGATTCCTCTCAATTATGGTTTGGGCCCTCAATGACAGTCATATTCTGAGTTGCTATAATTACTCATATGTTCAACTGCTAGCTAAAACATGAAACTGTCTTCTACAAACCATGAGAAAAAGAAAATACTTCAGATTTTGTGACTGTGATATACAATAGATACATATAGATATATGAAATGCCGCAATTTTCCTTGCCCTCCAAAAAGAAGACGTGTATGATATATGTTTGTGTAATAGCATACCTCCATCAATGCATTCTGGGGTGAAAGAAATATCATCAAGAGCAAATTCTGTGGGTTGACTCCACCCCACCTCAGCTTCAAAGGCAACTCTGAAAGGGCTGTTACTGGAGAGAACTACACTTCCGTACATCCATTTGTTTTCTTCATTTCTGCTACAAGACCACATAAGGATATCCATTCCATGTTCTCCAACTGTGTACACCTGTTGATGACATAACCCAAGAGATGAAAATGAATCAGCATTAAGCAACAGGAGTGCAGCTTGGGAGAGTAACACAGCCCAAATGCAGCAGTGCACCTTCCTGCTTGGACAGTACTGACCCTCTTAGATTTGGTTCAAATCCACTTCGTGTTGGTGATGACCAAATGTTACTGAATACTTCTGCTAATGCTAGTTCAGCTTCAAATAAAAAGCTACTATGAAAAGAAAAAAAAAAGAGCTGCTAATACAATCACTAATTGGAAAATCTACAGTCTCAGCCTACCATATAGAAGCTAATGAGTAAAGGCTTAACCCCAAATTCATCTAAAAATTGAAGAAAGACTGAGAAGGATCTTGAGCTATCCTTTCATCTCTAAAAGGTGACCTCCTTATAGTAAGACTGAGTGAAGATTTTAGAGATATAAATAAAAGACTTAGTACCTGGGGATTTAAGTCTGTCATCTGGTACAAGCAATTCATAATACAGTGTTTGAGACAGTCATGGAAAGTTATTGTAAATATATTGAGCAAAGCTATGAATAAAAATAAATAAAATAATTAAATACTGAAAGCAATGAGTATACCAATGAATTAAGTTCCAATTTACCAACAATTGATGAATTTATGCCAAGAAAATGAAACTGGAGAATGCAGAGATAGTTTCTTTTCCCATTCAGGTGTTAAAAATCCTTATATGATCTAGACCAGGTAAAAAAAAAAAAAAAAGAAAAAGAACTGGAGTAAAGAAAGTATGCATATTCTTACCATTGAAGATGATAACTATTTCCTTAAGGCACTGAATATTATAATCATTATCCTCTTCTCATCACTTTCAGAAACATAATTCTCTTAAGCCTTTAAACTAATTTTCCAGTGACCCGGAAGTTCATGTTGCCAACTGAATGCCCCAGTTTAATAATCTGTGGCTCAAGAAAGTTATGAACTTGAACCCATGCTAATGATCTGTATAATTAAATACCTTTGATTCTCCCAGTCCACCTGGTGGGACAAATAAGCTAAAAACCCAAATGGCACCATAAACCACATACTTTGTAGAACTTGGTAAAACACCTCTGATGCCTGAAACCTCTTGCAAGTTATTTCATTTTTGGAGCAGGGGAGCATGAAGAATACTGACATGGAGTAATTCAAATCAGGACCCAATTTTGTCAAGCTTGATCTTTGGTTACAGGACTGTGTAACAGCAATATCTTGTCACTGCCTTCCTAAAAGCATGCCTCTTGCAGGGCTAAAAGGACAGGTGTTGAGACAAAATAGCTGGTTCAACCCATAAAATAAAATGAAAATGTGTGTAACAGTTTTTCATACGACAGGCTCTAAGGCCTTAAGAAGTTAAAACCCTTGATTAGAGAAACTCTACATGTGAGGTTAGGACAATGTTACAGCACCTATGTCTCTGGAACAATTCACTATTTTACCAATCATGAAATATGACAATCTTGACAATTTGGAATTTTACATCACGTAATAAGGGTAGCATGGTTTTAGCCATATGCAGTGATATTTTCTTCTTTTGGATGGTAAATATTGAGATAATATCTCTTTCAATATATCTCATTGTTAAGTCTCACAGCTGCACAAATAGCTACTGGGGAAGTGGGGGGAATCAAAAACATTTGAAGACAATACTAGAATCTCTCTTACAGGATATTTGAAGATTGTCCCATTGTTTAAAACCAGATTTTTTTTTTTTCTCAATTCTTTTGGTCAGGTTAGTAGGAGAAGTTTCTCACACTAAAAGTTTCAAGGCACAATAGTTGCTTTAACAGTTTGGTATATGTACAGAGAAATTGTGTTGTGTCCATACAAAGTCTGGTCTGAGATGCAGCACAGACCCATTCTGTGACATAGAGGTCAGCCCTGCAGCTCAAGCTCAATGCAAACAATAAACCAATCAGGAAACCTGCTGTATGTTTACTGGACAGTGGGTCTGGAATGGCAGCAAGTCAGAGTCTTAAGTGTGACATTTGATGACATCCACTCCTGTTCACATAGATGTGAAGTCATTTTATATGCCTTGTCTTTCTTTTCTCTGAGATTTAACTTATATTTACCATAGAGGGAGGGTATGCAGATATGTAATTACCAATGGATTAATTAATATGTTTTTATGTGACTATGTAATTTATGTGACTCTGTCCTCAGTCAGGTTTGACTAAAGTTTAAACTTGGTGTATGACAATCACAGAGGTAATTGAGGAAGCAGATAGCATGTAGTGTAAATCTCTAAACTGGTACATTGGAAATCTCAGTTGAACTCCCAGTTCTGCTTCATTTGTCATGTGCACTCCTGGGGTAATGCTTCAATTACACTACTCGCCAAAGTACTCCTGAATACTTGAGTTCTCCTTTTATCTATCCACAACTATGCCGGGAAATGGTCTTTGTTCTTAAATGTCTTCTAAAAATTTAGACGAAATTTCTAAAAGAATAATGCGTAACTGAAAATGCACGCGAAGTCAAATGAGATTAAAGGAGAGTTCAGAAGAATGGGAAGCCTAAGTACTCTGCTCCTTTAGCAGGGGATACAGGTCTTATTCTCTCTGAGGTTGAGCCCAGCGAAAGTGAAGAAACATAATACTATTTTCTTTCCTGGGGCTACCCATGTCACTCAGAATTTGAGCATCTTCTGGATCTGGAAGTACGTCAAGTGTATACAAGACTTTTGCTGGCCTGTGTAAACATATACAGCATGTGAAAGGTAGAGCAAATTATCATGGATAGATCTCCCTAGAGCCCTGGAAGAGTACAACTGTGTGGTGCTTAATACCTCCAGGGACTGCACCAGCTTCCTGCACAGCATCCCATCTGAAGTGTACAAGCTAGCCTGGTGGTGAAAACAATTTAAGATGTGCAAAAGAAAAAAGCCAGCAAGATGAATCCCACTACATGGTATGTAAGGGAAGAAAAACAACCACCAAACAAAAAACAACCAACCAAAAAAACAACAAAAAAACGCCCAAACAAACAAAAAAAACCACCCACCCCCCCTCAAAAAACCCCAAACCAACCAACCAACCAACCAACCAACCAACCAACCAACCAACCAACCAACCAACCAACCAACAAGTTGTAGGGAAATCCCATTGAACAACTCTGTATTTATCACTCTGATAAGATTGTTCTCCAGCCTAATACTGATCTAGCTGATCCACAGAGATCAACATTCTTTAGAAAATCCTATTTACCACCTTAAAGTCATGACTTAGTTCTAATTCTCCACAGAATATGCTGTGTGTTAGAAAATTCCAAATTCTTTTTTTCAGTTTCTATTTCATTTTGGGGATAGGGAAAGTGACCTACTTTTAAAGGTCTTAAAATATAAACTTCTACTTGTTAATCAGCAGTTACAACTCATGGCTATCCTGTACCCTCATCCTGACCCTTCAAGATGATGTATTATCTTTCTGATCTTGCCTGAATCTAGCAGTGGGAATGCTGGAAGGTACTACATTCCACCTGATTGCCTAATAAATAAGAAACCAATGCAGATCTAAAGAGTGCATAATAAGAGATGTATTCTTCCACCACTGACAACTTAGAGTCTTTAATTGCCAGCCAAGGAAACAGGAAAATCTTGAGAAAGACAACCTGTATTTTCACTTCATTAGGCACCAGAGACTTGTGTCAGCTGAGGAAAATTTCCACTGACTCCAGTGAATAATAATGGTATGTTTTCTGCTTTACATCTTTAAGATCATGCCTTTGAACTCTTCACATTCCTCGGCAGTCATCATTGCAAGTCTTCCGTAAACTGAAGTTCCACCAGAGACAGACTGAAATTGTTTCTCTTAAGTCCACAAATCAGGTTACAAAATTTTATCATATTTCATTGTCCCAATAGAGACGCACTTTAAAAAAATTACTTACCTCTTTTCTCTTTATTCCCCTTAACTTTCGTTTGAAGTAATAAAAATTTTGTCTAAACATTAGTTTGAAGTAATAAAATATGTAAGTTTTCTAAGTAAAATTGACTTGTTTTCTAGCAAAATTTATTATAAATCAGTTCTGTTAGTATCAACAAATACCAAGGCAGAAAACTGGTATATTAGCTATACTATCATATCAGGAATTAATTTCAGTTTTAATTCTTCACTGTGTGAGAATGGCAGTCTCCTGAGGTAAATGGGCAGAGACAGAATACTAAAGCATAATAAACTCTGAGTATTTTCAGTCTAACTGACAGATGATCAATAGAATTTCCATTGGAATGAAACAGATGTGAAAACCACATTCACTTCTTACTGAAACTGCTCTCCTACACCATTAAATTCAACTAAGTGGTCATAAAAATGTAAAGTGAAATTGTTTTTTAAATTTACATTTGCAGCATAATGCAGCAAAATTTGTTTGCATTAGGAGGTGTTTTTGTTCAGAGCATATTAATTGATATATTAGACCAGCCATGTATTTAGTGCTGGATAACTCCCCTTTCAAAGGCCTTTACCACACACTTCTAAGGAAAGCTGGTGGGTTTCTACCTAATCATTACGAAGCAATTTTTTCTCCTGTTGGTTAATAGTTGATTGAAGTCCTGAAGCAGGAATATTCAGATTTCTTTCAAATAGCATCCATTCTATGTTAATACAAGAGTTGCTGTAAATCTTGCATCCTTTTTAAAAATAATAATAACCCAGACATTTGGTTTCCCTATGAACAATGGAATTGTGCAATTGAAATGTGCATTGTGAACGTAGAATAGAAACACTTCCTCTTTTCATTTCCTCGGTGACTAGTTCCTTTTCTGAGTAAAAACAGGATTGTTCCCATAACTTTACATTATTCTGTGTAGTTCTATGACATCTGCTTCCTATACCATTACAGGGTTCATTCTTATCTTTCTTTTACCGATTCCGTGTGTGTCATTTTAATCACACATCTCAGTATGTCTTATATCTGCAGTCCTTTACATTTTTTTTAATTCAGACTTGACCAGATAGCTGTCTTTCAGATAAGAACTATATCAGCTTTTGTACTGATGTTATTATATTCTGGCACATTATTCAAACTTCCTATTACAGCTTGACTTCTTTCACCTCCAGTGCAAACTGAAAAAAAACTTCACAGAGCTGTTGTTTTAGAAGTTTTGGGCTGTTGGTTTTATTGCTTTTCTTTTTTGTTCTTTTTAGGCTTTTTTTCTTTTTCACTTGAATGGGCACAGTTAATTTATATTCTTGATTTAATAACAGCAACAGTTGATACTGAAATAGCTTATTAGTTTGATAGAAAATAGCAAAATGCCCACAGAGGTAAATTGGTTCTGTGATATTCCTTGCTGAGTGCTTCAGTCTGTTGTGAATATCCTTCTACATGAAGAGGACATGTAGCAAAGCCATAAACAGGGAACTTTATCTGTATGTGGGAGTAAGACAACTCTTTATGAAATTGAAGGCAATGAGAGTTAATTAAACTAGCCTGTTTAAAAAGAAAAAAACCCAAACAATTAAAAAGCAGACTCTGTTTGGCTGTCTGCCTACTAACTCATACATAGGCCACACACATCTACTTATTCACAAATGCTAAGTGTTCTGTGGTGCTTGAAAACATTCAAAAGCTCCTTCAAAGGATCTCATCATCAATCTTGCATGCTGTAATGTCCAGGATACTTGAATTTAAACAAATAGCTAATCGTAGATAATCTCACAGTATTTCAGGTATCAACAGATCAAAAAAAGGAATTTATGTTTGCTTTTTACTGCTGCTTATACTAACTTCATGAAATACAGCTTTTTTTTTTTTTTGTATCAATAAGTAAATTTATAGCGATTCTCAGAGTATCCATAAATTAGGTGCTAGAGATAAAATTGATATGCAAACCCTACCCTGAAAAAAATTATTAGGAAAAAAAAAAAAGAAAATAAAAGAAAAAGGGTGGAATGAAAAGTAACATTATCTTTGGACTGAATGTAAAGAGAAGAAGGTGGACAGTTTACCAGTGGCACAAGTTGCCCCTTAAGGCTGAGTAATCTCCCTTTATGGACATTTTCAAGACTGGGTAAATTCCTGAGCCACCCAGCATGATCTTGTAGCTGACTCTGTTTGGAGTAAGAGGTTGGACTAGAGACCACCTGAGGCCCTTCCAGCCTAACTGCACTATAATTCCATGGAATTTTACTATGATTATCTTTTCCAGGGGAGAAAACAGTGGTATGAACTTAGTGACTTAATTCCGTGTCCAAGACTACAAAAATACTCTTGTTCACTTTTAACATAGACTAACTTGTATTCTATCATTGACTAAAAAATTAACATAACCTGTATTTACAAAATTTAACCAACCCCACAGACAGAAGTCTTTCTTAGGTCACGTAAAAAGGAATTGTGCAACATATTTATTCAGTGAGTCACATGAAGCAAGTTGTTGGCCAAGGGTTCACATCCCTCCTTGGACTGTTACTAGAGTACTTAACAACCAAAAGTGTACTTGTTAAGGATGCTTGGGGAATAGCAAGGTGACAGTTTCATGGAAGCTTGAGCTATAAATATTAATACAGTTAAATACCTTATTTCCAATTGTTTTAATAAAACACCTTTCACACATGGTTACATTAATATTTTTAAAGCTATTATTTTAAACCACTAAACATTGGAAACCTTCTCTATGTTAGGGTGAATTCTGCAGAGAACTGTGCTGGTATTGGGTAGGTTTTATTATGCTAGTCAAACGTGCAATGTTAATTCTTTCATATGTGGTAAAAGGACTTCAAGTGTAACTAAAACTAAAGCAGAATTGTCACTTGATCCTGTCAGGAGAAGATTTATATATAGGTGTAACTGCAGTGAAGTTGTGGTGAAGTATTGTTAACATACATTCCTGAGATTTTGGTAATCCTAGACACAAAAATGAAAATAGAAGTAAAGTAATTATTATGCCGTATGAAGAACTTTTACCTTTAAGACTCCTGTTTGCCTAGAAGGAAACATCCAGAACCAGAAACGAACTCTACAGACCCCAAGACTAGCTGGGAAGAATTTGGTGGTAGTTATCCTTGCGCTGTTTCCTTCCTTCTGGGTGGATGAGTTTACGTACAAAAAATTCTTTCCTTTACCTTAATAAAAAGATAAAGAACATTTAGAGTTTCTCAATACTGTTTTATGCTTGAGTTTATAAGCATTTTTATAAACACAGATACTAGTATTTTTTTTATCTTTTTACTACATACATGTATACCATACCTTGGTTGTATGGAGATCTTCCTTGCTAATGCTTTGTGTATTTCATTGAATTATAGAATAGTTTGGGTTGGAAGGGCCCTTAAAAACCACCTAGTTCCATCCCCATGCCATGGGCAGGGATGCCACCCGCTGCATCAGGCTTCTCAAAACACACCCATCCTGGCCTTGAACACTTCCAGGGATGGGGCATCCACAGTTTCTGCACAAATTTTTCCAGTGTCTCACTGCCTTCTGAGTAAAGAATTTCTTTCTAATTTCCTAATATCTAATCTAAGTCTCTCCTCTTTCGATATAAATAGATGTTCCTTGTCCTAGATGTCCTTTGTGCTAAACATAATCATAGAATAACCTGACTTGGAAGGGACCCACAAGGATCATCAAAGTCCATCTCCTGGCCCTGCACAGGATATCTAAAGAGTCACCATGTGCCTGAGAGCATTGTCCAAATGCTTCTTGAACTCTGTCAGGCTTGGTGCTGTGACCACTTCCTGGGGAGCTGTTCCAGTGCCCAACCACCCTCTGGGTGAAAAACCTTTCCCTAATATCCAACCTAAACCTAATGGACTGATAGATATTTCTTAGTATTACAGGCTGTTGGCGATTCGGACAAGCAATTCCTCTGCAGCTAATGTGAATATATCTTGCCTGGGTAATTTAAAAGTAAATTACAAATCTGGATAATTTTGTAAACACATTTGCTCTAATTTTGTTTTCCTTTTGCTTCACTTTTTATTAACTTTGTTTTTCTTACAATTGCTGGGTAATTTCACAGAAACAAAGAACTAATTAAATGACAGAAACTGAAATAGAAAAGCACACAAAATCTCCTTAAAAAGCCAGGGGCTAGTGGGTATTTTATTATCTCATTGCATCAAAGTAACAGCAAGAAAGCAAGTCAAACTACTTATTTGCAAGAAACAGCTTGCCTGGAACAACTGCCATAGTTTCTACCTCCACCTTGTCTGTTCTGTCCCTTTCCAAGAGGAATGCACTTCCAGATTTACAGCCTGCAACACAAAGTAGTAGGAATGTCTGCAGAAACTGTGATTTGTGGTAGATACGCAGTTCCCTCATGATCAGGTGAGCAGTTCCTGCAGCAGGTGCAGAATAAAGGAAAAGGGAGGATAAATGAGTTGGACTCAAATAGCTATAGCCACCTGTGATAAGGCGTCCCTGTTGATTTTGAAAACATAAAATAAAAAAATAAAAAAAGAAGAGCCAAAACTTGGAGATGATGCTGCTCACAAACCCAAGAGAAAAACAGTAGAAATTGTGATACTTCTAGATTGAATACTAACTATACTTTGCTGATTTGATGGAAATTAAGATAGGGTTTCTAACCATTAAGGATTCTGGAAAGAAAGGCAACTACTTTTCAAATAGAGATTGGTACATTTGTGGTGGATATTAATACCCCACCCAGATATATTGTATAATATAAAGAATATATTATTTAATATTTACGTAATACTGTATATAATTATACTTACTACATCACACAGATTACTGTAATTGCCTAGCAATACATTTCATTCTCCTGACAATCAATAGGCATTCTGGTAGCAGTTTGTCAGAAATATCTTGGGAAGAACTTCTGTATTAAGATTTCTGGCAAGCCAATGCCAGGGAGATAAGTTAAATCAAGGTAGGAGCCTTAAACATTTCACGCACACCCACACACTTTGCTCCTCATCCTGCATGATTGCATGTTTTTCTAAAATTCATTAGGATGGTAGAAAAGTAGATTATTTAAAAATATTGACAAGGAGAAGAGTATTACTATAGCCAGTTACAATTTCAGAGAATTAATCTTTTAATGTCAAAAACTGACATTATGTAGCTGAAATTTGTTATTAGAATAGAATACAATGGAATAGCATTCTTTCAGTTGGAAGAGACCTAAAATGATCGTCTAGTCCAACTGGCTTATCAATTCAGGGCTGCCTGAGATAAAGCTTGTTGTTAAGGGCATTGTCCACACGCCTCTTAAACACTGAAAGGCTGGGGACACCGACCACCTCCAGGAAGCCTCTTCCAGTGTTTAGCCTCCCTACTGGTAAAGAAATGCTTCCTAATGTCCAGTCTGAACCTTTCCTGGTGCAGCTTTGAACCATTCCCATGTATCAGCTGACCACTGAGATGTGCTGTTATCTTGGCAATGATCCACATTTTTGTAGGTTTTTTCTAAATTCAGTGAATATGTTATTTTCCCAGAAGTGATGTAGTACACATGGCAATACCTGGTGTGTGGTCAGTATGAGGACCTGTTTGTGCAGCATTGGTGCTAATATTCCAGTCAAAATCATCAGTAGTGTCTTGTATTAATCCACATACAGTTGTCCACTCTTGATCCTGTGTTTCAAAGTTACAGCTTCCAGGAATATTGGTGTAGTAACCTGAAAATACAGCAAAAAGTAAATTATCATCCCAGCTCTATGTAAAGGTGCTATAATATGCACACTAAACATGGAATGGAATGGTGATGGAAAGGTAATGGTCATGTTCCATGGTAATGGAAAGGATTCTGTACGTCTAACACTGTGATTCCCTGAATTCCATGTATGGACATAAATAATATGTGATAGTTAATGAGGGAAGGAAATATTAATTCTTCACTTTAACAACAGGTATAAACTTTATTACAGATAAATGCCCATGTAACTCTTTAGGACAAAGCAATGACTTCACAGAATTTAGTTCTTATCCAAGATGAATGGAAAGAATGATTTCCAGACAATTAGCTAGCAAAACTGGACTGCACTTCCACGGTGGCATTTTTCACAAGCATGTGTTGGCCTTGTGAATGTTATGTCTGATGGCAGCTTTATGATGAGAGATATGTTCTAGTGATTAGGACACTCACTGACTAAATTCAGGAGATCTGAGTTAAACTGCCCATTTCTAACTCTGCCTCTGATGCTCCAGTTGACTTTGGAAAAGTAATTAATCAACAAAATTATATAAATGGCGTGGTACAGATTAATTAAATAGCACCACAAATTCTTCTGTTGGCTCCAAAACCTCTTTTCCTTAGTTATAAGGCAGAGGCAGCTACACAATTGCTGAATGAGAGTGAGGACAACACCTCTGAAAAGACTTTGGAAAAATGTTCCAAAGTATTAAACATCACAATCAGCCATGCTTTTTCGAAACAGGTCTGACTGTGACTGTTCAGAATGGATTGGAGGATTTAGACTATGTTTCTTGATCTAGAAATACTCTGCACTATTAAAATACAACTATTTATATATCATTTTCTGCATATAAAGGATAGATAGATAAAAAGAATATATTTAATTACCTCCTCGTGATCAGGTTTGGGTTTTTTCCTATTTTCTACTTTGATGCTGAAAGAAAACACTGCGACCATTTTTTATGAAAATAACTTAGCATCACCATAAACCTGCTTATGACCAAGATCTGCACACACACTGTAACCCTGCAGACTTCTGTTCTCTGTAAGAAAAAGTGTCCCCTTAGTCAAATGTATAAAACAAATATCTTAAAATATGTATAATTTTGATTCAATATAGGTTATTCACTGGATCAAAATCCTGTATACTAGGAGAAGAATTTGCACTGTTGTGTATTTACTGTACTGCAAGGACCAAAGTGTCTCTCCTGAGCACAAGACTGAGGCAGCTGAGACTGTGCAGGCTGGAGGTGAAATGTTCAATGGGATTTTGTCAGTGTATATAGATACTTTCTGGGATGGTTTAAAGAAGAAAAAGGCAGACTTTTCTCAGGGGTGCCCAGTGTCAGAACAAGAGGCAATGCACACAATCAGAGGAAGCAATTTTTAAGGTTAAGGAAAAAGCCTTAACTGTCAGGCTGGTAAAACACTGATATAAATTGCCCAAATAGGTTTTGGAGTCTCCGTTTTTGAAGGTATTCAAACCCTGAGTGGCACAGCCCTGTGCAACCTATTGCAGTGAATTGCTGTTTGAAGCAGGATGTTGAACTAGATGATCTCCAGAGGTGCCTTCCCATCTCAGCCCTTCTGTGATTTTGCTAGTGCTGGTCAAATGCAGTGAGCATCTGCATTGGCACTGTATTGCAAACATCACATAAGCCTAACAAAGCCTAACTCCAGCAATAAACACCCTCACACACAGGTACAGCAAAGGGAACCCATTAATTGAAAAAACCAAGTACATTTTCTTGTACATCTCTGACAAGACCGAAGTCCAAATCCATTTAGGATTTACACTAGTCATAATAGAGTATCTGACTCCAGGATTTTTACCCTAATATATTAACAGTGCACTCAGAAGGCAATTATGAATAAATATTTATGAACAGTACTTACTGGGTTGACAGTCACCCAGTATCTGCACCTGCTGGGTGGTTTTTTTTATGGGTAAGCATACCCTATTTAGAAGTCAACAGAAGAAGATTGCTCCATTTATTGGAAAAATTGCTTTTATTTCAATAATTCAAGCACTCCTCTAGTTGGTTCATCAACACTGAGGTTTGCTATTAATCAAATCTGTGTGTGTAGTTGGCTGCAATTCATGAAAATTGAAACTGCTTTCATGTGTGGTTTTTTCACCTCGGTACTTCCAGCAGCTTACTGAAAGAGAATGAAAATTTTGCAAGATTGCCTGACTGGACCAAATGAAACATAGAGTAAGTAATTTCCACGAGTTTATTAAAAAATAGTCCACCAGCCTAAGCAGATGCAGTTCATTTCATCCAGGTTCTGTTGTAAATCCTGCATACAGGAATTGCTGCTGAGTAGATTATGGTCCATTTACTTCTTTTGACTTACACTTAAAAGAAAAGTTACTCTATAAAACTGTAGTAGAATGTGAAGTAAGCTCAGACCTTGAGCTCAGTGCAAAGGAGAAAACTGCAGACAAATGTGGCCATAACCACTTGTGATGGGACAGGTTAGGCTATGAAGGGATTTCTCTGTGCCTGCTCTGCTTTCTTTTCTGATTAAGCAGCTCCTGTTGCCTTTTCATTAAAAAAATCAGGTTTCCATATCTAGAAGACATTATGTGCCCTTTAATGTTGTTTATTCCCATCTATAAGATATATGCTCAGGGAAAAACTGTGTTTATCTAAATATAAGGCATCATTTGTTGGAACTAAAATAGAGCAGACAGGGAAATGTTATACCTGAGGCTTATCTGAGTATTCTGGATGCCAGAATACTGTATCTCTGCATTACACTTTGGTGGCGGCAGCAAGACTAAAGACTGATGAAAATATTTTTTCCATCTACAATAAAAAGATATTTCAGTCTATTTTTTTTTAAAGTGAATACCAGCAACTATTTTTTTTCTCCCCTTGGAAAAGCTTTTTCTTCAGTATAGCAAAGACTGAGTTGCTTTACTGTGATTCAAGATCATTTATGGCCTGAAATGTTCCCATCTATTATCTGACTAAGAAAAGAGTCCTTCCAGAAAACACAGAACAACACCCTCCCCCAACGAGGCTACTATATCCTCTAACAATATTTAGAGAATAAATCAAGTGCCTCCATAGTTTTTTGAATGTCTTTACTCAACAGTTCACTTTGGACAGTAATTCAAATTTATTGTGTGTCTATTAGGTCTGGAAAATGTTATAAGGGTGAGTTTACAGAGTATTTTGCTGAACTTACTTTGCTTAATTCCTGAAAAAGTATTAATACTTTATAAAAGAAATACAGATTAGCTGTTTAAAATCTATCTGGGGTCTACTTTTAAAAACCTTTTTAACTTCTCATTCAAGGTAAATCCATTTCCATGAATATGATTCTCAAAGTTCACTGCAACACAAAGTACCACAAGAGTCAGAAATCAGAAATACTGACACTATCATCAGCTTTTGTACTTCAGAACTGTTTTTTACTTTTATGAAAGGGAGAAACTCCAAGTTAAATCTCCTATAGTGATATCTTAGCATCTTTCTCTGTAAGTGTGTAAGTCTGCTGCTTAAACATTATAATGTGTATCATCCAATAAAGGGTCATTAGTTTTCTAATCCTGTTCAGTCAAGCATGTAGCAACCCCATGCTAGAAAAAAGGCCTTTGATTTTCAAGGGGTCACAAAATATTGGCTTATTTCAATTAAGTACTTTTACTTCCACGAAGGATGAACGCCGAATTGACGTTGTGATACGTTTACTCTGTCTATCAAGTTTATTTTTGAGCATACCTGCATTGTGGAAGAATTTGACCCTCCAGCTCAAAGGGTCAAATTAGACTGATTACTGAACTGTGTATATGGACTACTTAATCTTCCAACTGCTATGTCCGGTCCAGAGAATAACTGTAAATAAACAGAGGCATGGAGCAGGAGCAAGGGCACAATGTTTTACTGAATTGGAAAGCCTGTTAATTTGATCCAGATTTTAAAATGGAGCTGTGTCCTTCCACCTCAATCAGCCTCAGTGAAGGCTACAGACAAATTTTGTCTCAATATTCACTAGGACTTAGGAAAACACAAACAGACTCAACTTTTTCCAACTGTTCTGTAATAGAGAAATGACAACAAAATATTCTCATAGCTCTGCAGTAGAAGCAAGAACAAACAATGAAACTGTACTCACTCTACTCAGATCACAAAGATTTCATTTGAAAGGGAAGACAAGTTTATTTTTAAATGTTCACCTTTTTATGGCAGAATCATGCCTAAATGTTATTGTACATAAGTTTGCTTGCTTAGCTTTTCCACTCAACATTGATATTTCCTTTCAACATTTTCACATTAATAGATAGTTTACATTTGTTTTCAGAGTTAATTTGTATTGTAACTCATTGATTTAATTCCTCAAGTATGTTTTTAATCCCTAAGCTTGTTTTGGCCTTGGTGTGGAGTTTTTTTTCAGTATTTAACCTTTGGTTTTAGTAAGTCACATTTTTGCATCTAAATCACACGTAAATACTTTTCGTAGCAAGTATCTCTGAGGATATAAAAATGTCAGACCTTCTGAGCTGGGGAGAAGGTAACCTGCTTGTCATCATCTTCTGAGTGAATCACCTATGTGAACTCACCTAAACTATGCTACAGAATTTAAAGTTGTAATTTTAACTGAAGATTACATTAACATGCAAAGAGATACTTACTGCAGTCAGCTTCATCTGATAGGTCTTCACGGTCTGGTTTGTAGTCGCAGACGAACTGAGACTCTATGCAATTCTCATTCCCACACACAAAATCAGTGAGGGCAGGGCATTCCCTGGGATTCTCTCCAGCTGAAACCAACAGGACATTTAAATCAATATTGTAATAAAATTAAAGGATGCTCTTTTTAATTTATTTAGTCATTATGCATCATGGCTTCAGAGTTTTACTGCTTCCAACAGATGTTATTTGGTCTCACTCTTTTAATGTTGCATTATATGTTTCTAGACTACTGTATTTGCCTTGCCCAAAGCTTCAAAGGTAGAATGTTTTGGCAGGAAGAAAATTCAGTTCAGCATCAACATAACAGTTTGCCCAGTATATTTGTTGTGGACATTCTATAAAAAAAGTTCTGTGAGCTGTTGAAAAGTAGACAGGCAAAAGGCTTTATTCTGCTCACAATTAGAATACATTTTTTTGAAAATAACATTTTAAACTGAGAAAAATCACTGTTATACACATTTGCATAATACATAAACTTTTAAAGCCTTTCTAAGATGTTTAACTTTTTTTTGAAGAGTTTAGACAAACTGCTGCTCTGATTGTGTGAATCGCCCAGAAATTTCTCTTATGGTATTTAATATACAAATCTGTTTTACAACAATTTGTGTTTGTCTCTGAAGGTGGGTGAAAATGATCTCATAAGATGAGAGTAACTTAGTAACTTGCACATAAACATTAGGTCCAAATCCAAAGAGTGCTGAGATTCAGCCATCCCTGGACTGTAAGACTATAAAGGAACTTACATAAGTTATTTTTCAGTTCAGTGCACTGTGTGCATAATTTCAGCTAACAGTAATTGAAACAGTTCTGATAACCCCAAATGCAACACTTCAAAAGCACTCTGATAACCTTCGATTGCCTTTCAGCCTAGAGTTTCAAGTTCTGCAAAAAGACGTTTAGGAGAATTTATTTTGACTATTCGTTGTGATGTGTTTCATTGTTTCCTTCAAACATGACTAAAATGTGACATATTGTTAAACACAGTCTGATCAGAACACCAGGATATTTACCTTTGTACAGGCCCATATTTCCAGAGAAAATATTGTTGTTACTGTTGTCGGGGTATTAATCTCCTCAAATAGTGGTACTTAATGAATTTTACAGACTGAAGAACTGCATTCTCATTGAAGCAGAATAGGAAGAGAGAACTAAACTTTTGTCTTAGTTTCAACATATACTCAAAGTAATACTAAATAGAGTGACAATACAGCATTAAAATGGAATCCAAATATTTAAAATGAATAGTACAAAAAAGAAAAAAAAATCTTTGCTAACATTGGTTACTTGCAGGACCTTAATACTTAAATTTTCAGCTTTGAAATACAGAAGTCCCTGTGCACTGGCACACACACGCAAAAAAAATCTGTTTCCAAATTGAGATCTGTCTCATTATTTTGTTTTTTAATTTTTCACTGTCAGTTTGATCTGATTAGTGCCAGTGGATCCACACCACAAACAAGTTGTCGTGAATGAAATACATGAAAAGCTGTAGCTGCTTTTTGCAGAGAATCCGTGTGGCAGAGAGCCCTTAGCACAAGAGCAGACTTCTGAGAAAAAATTGACCGAGGCATTTGTGATGGTTAAAGCAGTTTTCACACCTCTCCAAAATGATGTGATAAAACCTGATTGAAGGTACCACTAAAAATTCATTAATATGTCTCATCCTAAATTCCAGAAAGCCACCTATTTATTAGTTCAGGTTGGCAGGGACCTCTCAAGACCTCTCTAGTCCAACCCACTGCTTCAGCCACCTCTAGTACAGCAGGTTGTGAGGGACCACGTGCACTTGGGTTCTGGATATATCAATAGATGGAGACTCAACAACCTCTCTGGACAATCACTTGTGTTGGCTGACCCTCACAGTAAAGTGGTTTATTGTGGAATTTCCTGGTTTTTGAATTTGTGCCCATCGCCTTCTGTCAGAAGGCACTATTGAGAGGGGTCTAAAACCCTTATCTCCACTCCTTCCTCTGCACTGGAAATGATGCACAGGAAAATTAAACTACTTCCTTAAGTCATTCAATGGCTTAAATAATGACATAAATTAGGTAACTGCAGAGCCATTAGCGTACAGCAATTTTCACATCTTATTTCACTGCGTATGAACGGGGTACATTATCACCATACAGGGGAGTGACTTTTGAAAATCCATTACTTTGTGACTGATCATATCCATACGTTTACCTAGACAGAGCAACATTATGTTATGTTATGCTACTCTATCATTTATATTTAGAACTTAATTACAATTGTTGGGGTTTTTTTAAAAAAAACAAGCAACTATAGAATACTTCAAACACACCATAAACCAGCATTTAATAATATTATTAATCTCTTTGGTTATCCTAAAATAAAACGTGTGATTCTTTTATCTCAGGAGGTGTGAATGTCATGAAGTCCATACACAAATTTACACATCTATGAATTTTATCCAGTTGGAGTAAGACCTTGTTTACACATAAATTTAGGGGTATCAGGTTAAATTTATGATAATGATGGGTTTTCTGCCACAGTCTTTGGCAGACAGAAATAAAATCCCTCTTCAAATTAACATGCTGTAATTAGCACAGTGTAACCAAATATTCTAAACTCAATTTGGAATTATGGCATAAAAAATCAACTTTACATAGTACACTAATTCTGGCCAAAACTCCTACACCAGTTAAAAAATAAATTGAAACAAGAAATACAGTGCAGTTTAACCATAAAATGCAACTTCAGTGTCAGAAAACCCAAAGCCAAAGACAAGTTCACAAAGAAGCTGCAGCTTAGAAGTTTCAGTTTTACTAGACATTCTGAAAATAAAATATAAAAAAATCAGTTTAATCAGAAAAAAATATACTGAAGAACATGTGGAAAAATATGTTAGAAACTACTTTGAACAAAGAAAAAAAAGAGGACATTTAAACATTATGTTTTGCTCTTTCTTCTCCTCCAGTTACTCATTCCAAAAGTCTGTGGGATCTAAATACTATATAGATATCCTGCAGGTCAAAAGACAACAATCCATTCCTTTCCCAGAAAAAAAATCCACATTATAGGCAGCAGAAAAGTCACCCCAAATCAAAATAAAATAATACAAAATATAAAACACAAACACAGATAAGAATTTAATAGCTTATGATATCAACCAACCTTTAGAACAGCATAGAAATAACTAGATTAATATGAATCAGTGGAGCAATTAAACCATTTCTTTTCTCGTAGGTCAAAGTTATCTGGCAGCAGCACATATCCTTATAAATCATTTTTTTCCCTTACATTAAATACTTGGGGATTAGATTGTTGTAAACTAAAAAAACCCAACCCAACAAACTATAGTTATGGTATAGAAAAATTATAATGTTTTATTATACCCATTCATTTGGTTTCCTCTAAGAACTGCAGCTTTTCAAGAAAGCCAAGACACCACACTAGCACAAGACATATTTTAGATGAAGTAGTAACTAATGACTGTATGTTATGCAAATCCCTTCACCAAAGGAAATGGCAGTACTTGAAAAGGAAAAAGCATACACAGGATATCACTTTTCAATTAAGTACAACTTTGTATTGATGCAGCAAAGAGCCATATAATCTTCTAAGTAGTTTTTAAGAGGCCAATAGAACTGGCTTGGCTTCTGGATCACTAAATTGTACAAAATAAGCATATTAATGATGGTTGCCACAGAACTTGCATTTATATACACTTGCTTTCCTTTCTACATACTTTATTCTGGACAATGCAATTCTCAGAATACCAGCAAAGATAAGATCTTCCCTAACAAGGATACCTGTGTGTGTTTGTATACATGTAGAAAGCATGCAAGACACAGATGCACATCATGCATACCACAAATGAATTGTGACTCTGTTGTGGATACAGCACAATCTGTAGCTTTATTTATTTTATACCCATCTCCAGTATATGTTGTCTATGGAAGACTAATCCATATAATAGACATAGAATTTATACATATGACAAGGTTCATTTGGAGAGAGCTGATAAATAAAACATTATTAACAGAGACATTTTTTTTTCAATTGCCAAGAAAGGACTGCCTATGAAAGAGCTCACAAAACCAGTCTTCTTTCCTTTAAATTTGCTACTAGAGGACAGCAACAGGTCACTGACTATTTCTCTGGCTCTCTGAGTACAAGAGATTACTTGTACCAATGCTTTATAAGACATAAATGTTCCTGTGATGTCCATTACATCTAAAATCACAGAAAGAACCAGACAGGTCGAATATCAGTCCTATAAGCTATACATCTTTATTGTCTGAAACAAAATGGATAAGGCCAAAGATATTTACGTTTCATAGAAAGCACTAAATATCATAGATTTGGTGACACAGAGTGAATGTTTAAAATACTTATGAAAGCAGTGATTGATCATGCAGGAAGAGATGCTGTAGTATTACAACACTAAAGACATAGGTTGTCAGAGGTGGTGTTTGGCCAACGCTTTGTGTTTTTAAAAGGCATAAGGTGACCAAATTATTATGGTTCCTAAAGGCTGCAGTGAATAAGACCTTGAGCTGTTTTGGAAAGCAGGGTGTACCTCAGATCAAGTGCACTGAGCTGCTGTTTAGCAAGAGTGTCATCTCTGCTCTCCGAGAGAAACACATACACTCACTCCATGCATGTACAGCACCACGTCAGCAGTGTGAAATGAAACAGAAAATGTATATTCAATGGAAATGAGACTTTTTTTCCCCACTGTCTTTTTAGAAATTACAGTCCTTCCTGAGTAGAAATGTTTTCAAATTAAAGTTGAAAATTCACCTCTTTCTGGTTTTTGTTGTTTAAATTGTTTTGTTTAATGGGAATACTTCTACCGCTTCTCTCCCCTCTTTCACAATACTTGAGATATAGGAATAATCAAAGATTTAAAAAAATAATTAAAATATCTTGTTGAAAATATTATTCAGTTGAAGGAAATTTAATTTGCAAGTTTCATCCTTTGTTTAAATTGGAACTTGTGAAATACACACTCCTAGAAGGTTTCATTATTCAACTGTACTCTGAGATTCAGAAATTACGAAACACAATTTTCATCAAGCTTTTCATTTGATTACCTCAATTGTTCAGTACTCTTCTGCATGACTTTTTATAGAAGATTAGAATTGTATTAGCAAACTCATCAATAACAATTCTCTCCATGGATGACCTTGGAAATCTATTGCAAGGAAAACTAGATGAAAAGTTTCTACTCAAGCAAGCTAGATATAATTTCAAATAAGGTTCTTTTATAATTCTAAAACCATAGAGAATTCTCTTCATGGAATATATCACTCAAAAGGCCAGATTTAATTCAAATATATGTTTTGACTACAACATAAACAGTAGATCTAACAAATTATATTGACTCTTAGGAGAGACTCTGACCTGTAGATACAAAATTCTGCCAAAGGACTTCCCAAAGCCGTTCAAAGCAAGCAGTACTGTGCCTAAGGCCGCCAGATAATCTGGAAGAATAAAAAAATTATTCATAGTTCTGGAAATGTAGAATTGGCTCTGGCTCAAGCAATACAAAAGATAAGAAAATTCTCTTTAACTTCCAGTGCTGATACCATGGGGTATATAAATCCACAGGACACAAGGAGAGAAGCTTTTATGTTTAATTAAGACTGAAAGACCAGCTTTGGCATAGAGTGTACCATCTCACACTCAGAGTACTCTTATATAGGAATCCACCATAGTTTGCTTAATACTAAAGGAGACACGAGGGAGAAGCACTGAGGGCTGAGCAATGAATGAGGGTCTGGTTGTTCTAGGCTTTATCTCCTTGAAATCTGCAAGTGATAAAAGAAAGGGAGAAGAGGAGGTAAGGTAAAAAATCATGAGATGCTTTTGCAGAAAATTCTATTTCCCAATAATTAGGAATGTGTTCAAGCATCTCCTGAAACAATTTGACACATGCTCTCTACTTCTTGGTCCTTTTTCCCCTCCCTGTCTCTCCTCTGTGCTAATTCCAGTGTAGACTTACATTGTACCTCAGGAAGTTCAGATGAATAGATTATTTTTAGAGCTTTTCAACGATATTTACACCACAAAGTGACTCTCAAACTGTTGCTTCCACTGTGATACAGAATCAATCAAAACCACTCAATCACAGCACTCTCCAGTTATCACAGATATCTTAGAAGCATCTCATGAATATTTCATTTTTTTAATACATGGACTTGTCCTTACGTGGTCCACAGGGGTTGTTGTGGCAGACCAATGGAGTAGAGCACACAGTGAAAGCTGCAATTATCTGCAACAAGGAGACACTTCCTCAGCTGAGTGCTCTCCCTGTCTCCTCAGAATTGCTGTTAGATACGAAATTCATCTCGGGTGTCTCCTTTCACAGAGCTGTATGATGGGTTATATGCAGTTTTGCTGTACTCGAAGGGTGCCTACCTTCTAGAGTAATTTCATATGAAAATGAACTTGGGCTAGGACAGTGGTCATTATTCTAGTACCACCTTTACAGACAAAGATTGTAAGGTTAGAAAAAAGATAAAAAGTCCATTCACCTCTACCCTGTATATTTTACTAGCCATAAAAACCTTCTCCTGTGGCCCATTTGAAATAGGTGGAGTCAAGAAATCTACCACTGGATATGAAGAGTAAGCAATATGTGAAGTAAATGTCAAAATGATGAGATTTTAATTTTATGCTGAAAATCCTAGTTTACAGCCATGTGCTAGGAAACCAAATTATCTTTGGAGTCAGCAACTCTTCAAAGCTTTCCCATGAGATAAACAGGAACTTAAAATGCCACTGAGGTCTTCTCATGAAAAATGAGGTAAAAGTTATTTCTTGTTCCTCATATTCAAAATCTGTGGCAAATGCTCTCATGCATATTCCTAACACATCTCTGAGAGTTGCAAAAAGATGGTGAACAAATCTTTTGGTTAAGCTCATACATTTTTTTACATAAGCAGAAACAGAAATCCTTGTTTACAGGTATGTCAATGACTTCTGAACAGTTCAGTAAAACCTAGACAATTCTGTGGTTTTCAAGATGGTGCCATATTTCCCTTTATTCTATTTTTTAATTTTTTTAAGAAAGTTATCAAATGCAATTCATTCCCCAAATCCAGACTGTATCATATTTGCCCCTTTTGTAAAAATTAATTTCTATTTTTCAAACATTTCTAGAAAGTCTTAATATTCAATGCTGTTTAAGCATTCTGACTTGTGCAGGAATTCACACCTTCCCCCAGGGTAACTGGCAGCCCTGGCAAGCTGGGTTGAGGGAGCCTGTATTTCCTCCTCATCTGTCCTGAGCACCTTGCCTTCTCCACTGAGTCCTTCCCACAAGGGCATTCAGGATGTCCTCTGAAAGGCACTGTGGCTGGTCTTCACATTGCCAAAAGGGAGATTATTTCTTGTCTAGAACAAAATTGTGCAGATCTGTACCCTCTGCTGAGTGTATCTGAGTTCAGTAAAATTTTCCCTCAAATGATAAAGTACATTCATGTTAATGCATGTTACACTAAGCCAAATTAAGTTAAAGCAGCCAAAATTTCTAGACTTCTCAAAATGAGCTTTCTTTCTCTGTAATGAAGGACATTCAACACGTAGCAGAAAATTTTCAATTGACAGCTCACAATGAAATCAAAGAATAATTTCCTTCTAAAGGCAAAAATCCAAATATTAGACTAACAATGAAGCATTTTACCATCAATTTCAGCACATTTACTGAGAAGTTTTAGACAGGCCATGTGATCCCAGTGCCCCATGTCAGAATACCCTTACACTGACCTATTTATAAAAACAAGTGAAAGACATTGTGAATCATTAAAATGTTTGAAGGGGGAAAAAAAAGAAAACTAAAAAACTGGACATACATTCTGTCTGAACATCAGTGAATATCTTTAGTGACTAATTTAGGTCTGGCAGCTTTCTCTGTCTGAATTCCCTTCCCTCTCACTTCAGGGCCAGATTTGTAGTGAATATTTCTATTATAAGAGTTTAAACTTCTCTCAAGTGTTTGAGAAGAAGGAACTAAATCCTCCACTAAACGTAAAGCTTTGCATGATACATAGCTGAGGATTCAGAGGAAACACTGGCTTGTTTTAAATATGAAATAAAAAAAGCTGGCCTACATACACAAACACTAGGATGTTTTAGTTATTGTCTCTCTGATCTGCAAAGCTAGGGTGGAATACTAATGGGAAAGGATTTTTCTGCTGAGACTTTCAAAGCTTCTTGTTTATGAAAGCATGGAAGTAAAGTTGTTCAAAGGATTTCAGCACCTTTCAGTACCTTCACCTATGGTCTTTGCCATAAACAGTAGGTGAGGAGGAATACAAATATATGAGGAGAAAGGGAAAGAAAATGTTTACCGCCAGGAAATCAAGCTTTGCTATATTTTAAGGAAAACTTCTGTTCAGCTCAATTTGGTGAAGAAATTTCGTATTAATAGATTGTGGAATTTTTACTCTTCTTTCTTTTAAAAACGAAATATAATTGTAATTCCACTATCCTATTTACCTTAAACATTAGAAGAAAAGCTTGTGGAATCTGATCCCAAACAGCCAAATGACAAAGATCACTGGAGCTGTAATGGTTGTTTTTTATTCCTGGACTTCTATGGCACTGAACTCCCAGACTATGAAAAATTATATAAATCAAATAAATAACAAAATGTTCTAGAAATTTCTGTCAAATTTTAATTCAGAGTTATGGTTCTCTTATTTTCATTTTATCTTTCCTTGTTAGTTTTTCAGGTGGTGCCCTGGGATGCCAGTATGGATGATGTGGCTGAGTCATGTCCATGTCCATACTTACACTTGCTGTTGTGTATCTGGAGTAAAAAATTCCTTTTCTTTAAAATTACAGATGCACAAAATTCAGACTTCTGGCAACAGCGTGTCTGACAAGTTGTGCTCTTGATTCACTGTTATATGGCAGTGAGCCTTGAGCTGGGAAAGCAAATCAATAATGCTTGAAGTTCTCCTTAATGACAGCAGACCACATTATCATGAAGTTAAATGTCATAAGTGTCAAAAATAAATTTATCATTAGGGTTTCTTCTGTATGACCCTCATAGGTATTTTACCTTTTTATTGAGGCAAAAATGGAGACTTTTTTTTCCATCCTGCAAATAACATGATGCATAGTCAAAGTCAATTATTAAAAAGCAAAAGAAATGATGACAGTAAATTCCATTCAGGTCACATAGTTTCAGTAAAGTTGTAAAAAGAATTATTGTACCAGAAGATGAAAAAAATAACAATACATCAGTTAATTTAATATTGAGAATAATTTTTTTCAGCTGTGATGTGACTTCACTATTTTTCAGATTTTTTATTTTAACCTGTAAAATAATGTGTATCAGATTTGGAATTTAACTTATTTTTGGTATCAGAACACAGCTCACCCTCTCAAAACCAACTGATAAGACTCTTTTATATCTTTCGGTTTTTTCCATCTTTGACAATATTTCCTAGAGCTCATATTCCCAATAAACCCACAGTTGCTTCTTGTCCTTCACTTCCATAGAAATTAGTGAGACCTGGGGAAAATGAGCCTTGAAGGAAAGGTCCCCAGAAGCCCAGATCATACTAAATAGAGTAATTTGTAGTATTCTACTGATATAGAAGTTGTTGACAAATTAATTTTTAAAAGGAAATAGTGAAAAGATTCTCTGTGATCAGTTGAAAATCCTTATATAAAATGAGCTATGTAAATCGTAGCTATGTAAGTGAAGACCAAAGAATCCACCTCAGTGCAGATACTCTTATGATGTGTGCAGCTTATAAAGCACTTTATGGAAACAAGCTGAAGGAAAATACATGTAAAGTAAAAGAAGTATTTAGCTATATTAAACAATGATATAACCACTGAATATTACCATACTGCAGAAAGCAGATCTAGTGTTCACACACCAAAAACATCACATGGGCTGCCTGTCTCTTCCTTTTTCACTGTCTCAACTTGAGTACATAATTTCTGAAAAGAGGCAATTATTTCACTGTGCTGACTGCAAACCATGTTCCAGGAATACCACTCAGCAGCTTCTGAAAGGACAGTCTGTGAGGAGGAGGCTGTCCCAAAATATTTGAAAGCTCCAGAACTGCTCTTACATTGGTTTTCACCACTAAATGCTGTCTGCTGAGAAGCAGCTAAATATTAAATTTTTTCCCCATGCAATTTAAGGCATTCTCATTTCAACTCCATTCTGTTTATTTTAAACCTGTTTTCAAGTTTTAATTATTTTCAATCTCCTAGTTTTTTCTATGCATGGCATATTCCACTGTTTATGTAATTAGCACATCCAGAATATCCATAATATACAAGACTTTAGTTCAGCAAAATAAATCAAATAGAAAACACAAATATGGCCTCAGTTGTCCTAGAGGACCCTTGTCATGTGTTTAGCCCAGCAATTCTACAGCTACAAACACAGTACACGGGTAAGTGCTGTAAATCAAGTAATGTTGTTGGTAAGAAGCCCCCGTTCCCCATTCGCTTTGTATGCTACTCTTCTTTTTGAGTTTGGCCACAGTAAGATTGTGTTTGCTGACTTTTAGCTTTGTTACAACAGACACAATAAAACTGTGAACCCTGTGCTGCAAAAAATGCAATCTGTACATGACATGCTTTCTCTATCCTGAATGCCCCAGGCTTGGGTCAGGTGGGAAATGTTATTTTTGAAAAACTGGCAAAATGTATTTTGCTTGTTTGTTCTACAAAGGTAAAGAATCAATAACAACAAGAATGAGAAAGGTCAGACCAAGCTCCTTCATGTCATCATGCCAAGCAGGAAGGTCAGCATACCAAAAGTCTTGAGAAAATTAAGGAAGCAGGCATCAACTTGTGGAGTAGAAGGCAAAAAAAGCATATACAGAGCTGGTGCGAAAGGCGCTAAATTATTCCCTTTTAATTTTGTTTTGAGCTTTAGTATCCTCACACAGGTAAGAAAATCAGGGGGTAGAGGTGGGGTGAGGTGTGGTGGGTGTGGGTTGTTTTTTGAGGTTTTGTTTGTTTATTTTGCTTTTTTTAACAGACATGCATTTTCACAGATGCACATAGATACAGTTAAAAAGCAAAAATGATAGGCCTCTGATCCTGCTGAAAAGCAAAGGCATAAGGACAAACACACTCCCATAGGACACATACACCTAAACTTTAATGATAACCCTGCTGTACCTAGCACACACTACCAGAGATGCTGTAAGGGAATGATTCCTGAGTGTACAAAGACTGTACCCTATTAGAGTGCAAAAGCAATGACTGTGCAAGTGACAGCTCTATAAAGGATTAGCATCTTGGGTCTCCAACTTTCCTAAATCAATCTTTAAAAAATTTGTATGCATATTGAGCTTCAGTTGTACATTTCAAACTTCTATGAAAAAAGCCTCCTCTGGATCATACATCTTCATAAACCACAATTTTCTGCAAAATACACAGGAACATGACCGTGCTAAAGTTGCATGTGAAACTAGTTGGAGCACTTGGTGCAATTGCTTTCCCAACAGAGCTTCTTGCTGAAGCAGTGCTGTAAAACAAATAGTTACTATAAAGCAATAAACCAAGTTACTTTCTGAACTGTTTCACTGCAAAGGTATTTTAATGCCAGACTGGTTATAAAACACTGTTAACATTCAGATTTGTAGGGTCATAGACTAAAACCAATGTAAATTTCAGTAATCTTAACATTTTAAGAGATTCAGAATCCTTTGTGTGACAGCTTTCCAAATCCCTATTGAAACAATTTCCTTCCTTGCAATGACAACTCCGGAATATTTCCAGTTAGCTTGTATGATGTCATTTTTCAAGTTATTGTATAATATGTGGACTTCAGAGTAAGAAGAAATATTTTTATACTATATTAAGATATCTTGATACCATCTTTATGAACTTAACAATTCTTCCTTAAAAAAATAAACTATACTGTTTTTATTTGCTGAGTATCTTCATGAATCTTACTGTGAAATGAAGTGTAAAAACAAAACAAACAGAATCCCAGAAATATGGTTTGACTAGACCCCACTGGTATGAATTAATGCATGTGAACACAACTGACAACACATTGCAAGAGAGACCAGCATCCACTTTGTTATTCAAGATGATAGGGAGATATCGACCTACCATCTCCTACCAGGGCATCCTTACCTATCTACCTTTATTATCTGGAGAACAATTGCGTGCATAGCAATAGGGAAAATGAAACACTTTCAAAAAAGACGAGGGGGTCACTAATGTTCGTGTGCTTGGTAGAGCTTTAAAGAGTACAGCTGTCTTAGAGTTTCATTAAAGTGCAGTTCTGAAGAAGGTCCCAGATTGCATCCAGTTTCCATTCTTTGAGTTATACAACAATTTCTGAATGCAAAACCTTCATTTTTTAGATGAAGCTAGGTCAAGAGATGTTCTCCAGAAGTTCATTTTTCATACTTCCGTTGATAATGAGCATCCAATCTATGGCAGGAGATTAGAGCTTGCTCAAACAACTTCCACAAAACTAATTCAGTGTTGATATGTGCCATCAGCAATGATCACCTCAATCAACAAAATCACTTATATTGTGTCACACTGTTTCCTACAAGATAGAAAGACCACATACTTTCCTGAGAGAATCCATGATCTTTCTACTCAGAATTTATCTTCTTGGGTTTGGGGAGTTTTTTTGTTTACTGTTTGTTCGGTGGTTTGGTTTGTTTGGTTTGGTTTTTGTTGTTGTGTTTGTTGTTTTTAATAAAGGCAAACTTTGTTCTTATTTTAGCCTATGTTCACAGAGATATGAATTAAAAAGAGTATTCTGTGAAGGAGTCAAAAGTTTTATTTTGCTGGCCTTAACACTTCAGCTGAACTGGGAAAAAGAATATTGATAAAGGTTCATCTGTAGTCTCCACTTATTTTTATGGCAAGAGACTTTATAATAAAACACAGAAGCCACAGGTTTCATATTATATAATCTGACACAATTTATATGAAATGGTTATGTACAACATCAGAGACTCAATAACCTACCAATGTATTAAAGAAGGAAAGTTCTTACTCAAAACAAAATAAATAAAGGAAGCAAAACCTTAGTAATTTCTTGAATTTATCTGCCATAATTTAGTATGTGCAGAAAAGAGTATTAGTTATAAAAGAGAAAACAATTTATTCATAACTGATTTTATGAGCAATGAAATTATGATGAAAACAGTAAAATTATGATGTATTTAAAAACAAACAGGAACTTCCTACATCTCATGCAGCATTCCTCTAGAAACTCCCCTCTTGAACTTACTTGTGGTGCAGTTGTTGAACTCGATGTCATCTATTGCTGCTCCTCCTCCCAGGTCTCTGGTACGAATGCCTTCAAAGATAATTTGAAAATTCCTTATCTTCCCCAAGTGTATCTTGACTTTGTTCCACTTGTAACCATGATTTCCTGATTCACTCCATATTTTCACAATCCCATCATCAGTCTGAAATTTAAATAAATTATATATAGTAAGATACATGCAAGTATGGGTTATCAGACACAAGTTTTGGGGAAAAAACCCAAACCAAACAAAACAAAGAGAAGACTGGAAGACGCCCATGCAGCTGTGTCAAGAACTGGCAAACAGATGCTTTGCTAGGATAATAGGAAATTAGATGAGTACTGTGCAAACAACAACCATCAATAGTAGATAGAGTCTCGGCAGAGAAATTACTTTGTGTGTGGTTGAACTGCAAAACCATCCATTTTGTTAGAGTTGTATTTATCTTTAAACAAAACTGTTCCTTGTTTTTAGAATATATTACTGGATGCAAGGCTACTCTGCCATTTTATATTGTATCTATCTATCTTTAAAAAGTTGTGACAATGGTGATAAAGGGGGGAAAAAACTAACAAATATGCAATAACCATAGATTTAGTATAGCTTATTTAAAGGTAAATAAGAGTACTCTCACTTTCAAGTACATTAATATATTTTAAAGCTTTTCTTTAGACCTCCTATCATACTATCTATCTGGCAAGTCAGCAGCAAACAACATGCTTCATTTTATCATGGTAGCGTTAGAATGCAGATGCACCAACTTTCCTTGCTGTGAAGGGATGACACATATATACGATGACATCAAAAGGAAATATTTGCAAAAGTTTTGTATATGTCTAAATCTATTTTTCTTTCTGACTGTCTGACTAACCATCCAAACTGTAAATAAGATTCTTTTTTCTACTCTTTTCTTAGCAAAAGCCATTAGCACTCCAGCTGAGGTTTAAGAAAAACACTGTGAGATGCATCAAGCAGCTAAATATAATGTGTAACAAAGGTTCTAAGGCTGTAGTACATGAACAAGCAAAATCTAAGGAAAATAGAGACAGCAGTAAAATAGGCAGGGAAGAAAATTAATTACATTTCTTTATCCATGGTGAACCTGTTAGATCAGATTTATGCTAATAAGATTGTCTTATGCATATTTATGATGAGAAAATGGGTCTTGGTGCTTTAGATATGGTATTCTGAATAAGAAAGGGCAGACAAGCATGCACACAAATATTACATTTGTTGTTTGTGAATCAGGGAACTCATAAAATTGTTGATATCTTTTAGAAGGAGGTCCTCAGACCTAACAAAGCCACTTTTGTGGCTTGGCTAGGGTGTTCTGGAAAATCATAATGAACAGTAAAGGAATTTTTGAAAACAATGACAACTTTACTTTAAAATGATAAACAGGAAAGAAAAAGCAGGGATGAGTTTCCATAGCTTCATGTTAAGTCGTAGATAGCCAGCTGGATAACTCTATTTCTGCACTTAACTAAGGATGTTAGACCAGTGGTGGCAGCAGCCTTTTGTAACTCATGGTGTTTGAGCACACAAGCACCTACAGACACAAGCACCTACAGACACAAGTTTAGGCATTGCTTCTTCAGTTACGTCTCATTTGTTTAAAGCCAATGACACGGTCCATTATAGT
This sequence comes from Pachycephala philippinensis, assembly GCA_013397055.1. NCBI lineage: Eukaryota > Metazoa > Chordata > Aves > Passeriformes > Pachycephala > Pachycephala philippinensis. The sequence continues at coordinate 60,562 of VWZT01016799.1, forward strand.
GAAAATAATGTAACAGGACCTTAGTGGTGCTTTGCACCACTAATTCCAGAGTTGATGACAACTGGTTATGATTTTCTTAAAGTGTTTCTCCCAGTGAGACTCCTGACTCTGCGTCCCATCACATCAGGGGCCCATTCTTTTAACAGAGTCATAGTACCATAGATTATCTCAAGTTGGAAAGGACTCTTGATGATTTTCAAATCCAACTTCTTGCTTCTTGCGGAAGTACTTAAAACTAAACCATGACCAAGAGCATCATCCAGATGATCCTTGAACTCAGACATGCTTCATGCTGTGACCAATTCCCTGGGGACCCTGTTCCAGGAACAGACCACCCTCTCAGTGAAGAAACCCCTTCTGGACCTATAATCAGTGCAATTAAGGGGGGCCGGAATCAGAATGAGAGTAAGACCTTTTGTAAAACTTCTATGTACATTTCAGTGTAGAAACACGACATAGAGGACTCTTTATTAACACTGTGCTCAAAAAGAGTGGGTACAGCAATTGAAACTGATTTCAAAAGTGGTAAAACAGAGTGGCACATCTATTTTCAACTTACTCCTGTTATTCCTATTCATCAAATTTGTAGTCAACAACTTCACTTATTTCAATAACTCAGCTATCTATTCCAACAAATTGATTCTGATATTTTTAAACAACCTCCAAGAGAGTATTACTTACTATTGGGGTAGTTTGTTTAGTCTGCAAACATCTTCCACCCATTCATGACATGAATAAAATTGATGGTTATGATGAGTTACATTTGGCCTGTTATATTCTCCAACGTAGAGTACAACCCCAAGACTTAGAAAAGATGCGCTTTAAACATTTTATCCATTTGTTGTACATGGACCCTCTTCTATCTACACTTGAGAACTGTTTGGAATACAAATAATTTTCATAAATGTTATTTATAATAAATCACTGCTTAATTTTTCAAAAGTAGCTCAGTGCTGTGTATTAGTGGTGAATTTAGGAAACAGGAAATTAAGTAGATTAAAATAATGCTAAATGATAAGGGATTTGCCTTATATTCATGCATTTGAGCATGATAGAAAAATTCAAAACTTTAATCTATCTGAACATTGAGCCCCAAATCTATTACAAAATTAGATATATTTAAGTTTGGATATATGGAGATAGGTGGAGCTTTTTAAACTACACAGAGATAAGTATTTATGTAAAATCTGGGTACATTAAATGTTGCACAGTTAACCAGAGTATGAGCTTCATGTCTGCTGCTAGCTAGATTTTGATTGATTTCACATTCTATTTCATTACATGACATTCTGTTCAGACTAACATTGTGTTTGTCACATTGATTTTTGAGTAAAGGGTGCTACAAGTAACAAGTGATAGGGATCACATATTTCTTTAGAAATAACCACATAAAAATGTTGTAGCAATCAATTTGTATATGGTATCATAGCCATAACATATCAATCTTTATGCAATTATAGGCACTGGGGCATTTTTTATACAGTGAGACACTGAAATATTTTTTGTTAAGAAGAATTTTTCCAGATGGAAACTTTATGGCAGTCTCCTTGCACTTCAGAAATTGTTCAATGTGAGTACACAAATTAAATGCAGAAGAGACATTTCTCTTCTTGTCCGAGTTCCACAGAAGGAGTTCCTGTACAACAGTAGCACTTCGTAAAGCATGAAAGGCTGATTTTTTGTTTGCTCAGCTACAGCTCTACATACCAAAATCAAAAGCATCCTCATCCACTGCATAACTGTATGAAGGCTGTTCCAATCCAGAGTGCAAAGTCCCTTCAAAGTCATAAGCCCTACAAATTACCTGCATCAAACATCCAAGGGGAGGTGGGAAAGGGAGAGACACGCAGTAAACTTGGCTTTCCTCCTCTCCCCAGGCCCAGAGAGTGAAGCTGGCTTGGCTCAGGGCTGTAAGCTATACATTTCTGGATCTGTGCTTGGCATGAGAGGATCATCGCTTGTAAGCTTTGCAGATTCCGTTTCATGAATTATTGTTTTGTTTTCTGCATTCTCCAACCTTTTAATCTGTCTTGTGCTCTGGCATTTCTTTCATATCTTTGGAATGTGTTTGCTGCTAAAACAAACACAAATATGGCCTGAGGGGTATGGAGAAGTTATTCTGTGCTTTGACCTGCCCATTGCATCCAGAAATCCTTCGATCTTTTTCTCTCTCATATACATGTATTAATATAAAGGAGAGATATGTAAAAGAGATAGATGACAAGCAGAAATATGCTCAGTGTAGAGGAGGCTGGAGGTCAGTGTCACTTTTTTTCTGCTGACACCTACTTATAGTGGGTGTAGACTGCTCTTCAGCCTGGGCTGGTTGGTAGCAAAAGGCCCAGTAGAACCCTGTCCTCCGACAGGTTAATGAAAGGGGGCTCAGATTTGTGGGTTTGGTGGACAGTCCTGTCTGTATGTGTGTGGGTTGACTCTGCTGGCTGTTGGTCAGGGCAGAAATCTCATTTTCCTGCTAACCCTCAGGAGTTTAGCTGCATGTAGGCTTTATGCAGAAACAATTAAAGAGGATGGTTGGTCATACCATAAGTTTTACAGGATGACTGGACCACGGGGTAAAATAGAACACATCGTAGTTTCGCATATGTGTTTCTACTCTAGAATTATTTCTTCCCAGTATATGGTTTACTATTTATTAGTGCAGACTATTACGGGCAATGCTGCTAAAAAAGGTTCTGGAAAGTTCCCCAGGACATAATTTTTACAAGCTATTTTGTAATTCTTTACTTTTTAATTCCCTAAACTCAACTTGAGAAATTCTGAGGGTTCAATGTTATTGACAGATCACATAAAAAAAATTGTCAGTTCTTCCCAAAGATACACACCAAGACTGCTAAAAACAGATGGCATTTTCATTTAAGGCTCTGAGAAGTTATTATTAATTGCACATCACTGCCCTCTGTGGGTTGAACATAGTGAAAGGTCAGGCTGAGGTGAGGAGCCATCATTAAGGAAAACTTGACAGTAAAGGGCATATTTTTACATTGATTTGTGGCAGTGGGTCCTAGTCTTCCACTGGCACATCATGCTGAGTAATAAGCAGTCTGAAAATGGCAGAATTACTTCTAAGCAGGACACAACCTGTTCAGATCTCTAGGTTTATATGCCTAGACCTATTGGAAAATTGATATTCATATTCAGAGGATTTTTATCTGCTTTCTGATGGTCTGAGGGGAATTATTTCTCAATGATTTCATTCTATTGCAATTCAGAATCTTTCTCATGCACGTCTTCATCTGAAGGATGATCTAAAGTGTTTATAGCCTCTCTTTCGAGCACTTCAAGGGGTAAGTTACAACTTCCTAGGCTCAATATCCTCATTAATTCACCCGGGGATAGTAAGAATAAAGGAGAGGAAGGATTTCTTTCTGTCTTAGAATTCCTTTCATTTTGTGGCTGAGTTTAATATTTTTTCTATCCAGCAGAGACAACCATTATTCTCAAGGCTACATTTCTAACAGAACAATATTAGGAACTGACTCCAAAGCATGCACAAGGAATGTGTGATTTTCCTTAACAAGATGTTGCAAAGAAACTTCCTGTGAATACACTTTTTTACAGAGCAATACAGTAAGTATTCCAGATGCAATTATAAAGATTCTTCTATGAGACAATCTCTCTAGTTGCATCTGCAGTGAAACAGAAATGAAACACAGATTTTGTTCTTGATCTGCATCTCTCTTATTCATATTCCGAGCTGGGTTCAAAATATTTTCCTGATTCATTGCCATCAGATATTTATTTCAGCAGAGCCACAGGAAATGAAGCAGAGCTTACCAAATGGATGGAGGCAATGAAAACATTTGTTAAATATTCCTGGACTCTTCAAACCAAATATACTTGAGGGCTTTTTAATCAGAGACAGCATATTTTCAAATGATTCATCAAAAAACCATTAACTGTTTGTTATTAATACCTTAAAAATACTTTCAAGATTCACTGTATCAAAAGACTTCCCTTACTGCAGCACCTCTCCGACTTTTAAGATAAGTAAATCTATTTTTTTCCATACTCTTCTAAAAAAATTAGAAAAAACACCTCTGCATTCAGGTTACTTTGAAAACCCTGTCTTCCTGACAAGCTTTGATGATCCAGAATCTTTTAAACATGATATATGTTATGCAAAGCACAGAAAAATGGTATAGAATGAGCATAATGTGACCTTAACTGTCATTGTTTTTTCTCTAGTTTTGGATGCATTCTTATCCCTCTGTTTTACAAGATTATTTCAGGAGGACAGTTTACTTTTCAGGCATTTCTTCTTGGTTTAGAATGAAATGTATTTTCATGGTGTGCAAATGAAGTTAATTAATAAAGCTGGTTTTAATGATGTTTTATTTTCCTTGGTGTAGAAACATTATTAAAGCCTTTTCATGGCTGAACAAGTAGTTTAAAACTGAATTATTCCATGATGAGCTGTGATACTTCCATGTTTCCTCCTTTTTTCAACAAGGAGTGGAGTGCAGTCCTGAGCTTCATGTGCACATTAAAGAAGCAGGAGGCAGTAGGAAGAAAAGTCACAGCTTTTCTTTATTTGTCCATAATTTAAAGACCTTTTCCATGAATTTGTATTTCTCCAAGTCACAGAACAATTAATATCTTTGCTGACACTTCTAATAACATCTGTCTACTTATTTTGTTTTCATTGCTTAGGAGTGAGTCCTATTTGGAGAAGGTTCTGACCACCAAGATTTGAGCTGTTGTTACCTCTGCACTGCAGTAGACAGAATACTTGCTTAATTTAAAGATCTCACTTCCTAGGCTTAAGTCTCTCATAAGCAGCTTGAAACAAAAGAGCATTAAAATACAATAAAACTGATGACTGACGCTGTAGAGCAAAATCTCTTAAAAAAAAAAAAAGTGATTATTGTGTCTTCTTAATTTGAAGTTATATTCAAAGTACATGAGAGAGTTTCTTTTTTTCATTTCTCACTGATTTTCTCTTAAAAATTCCTACAACACTATTGTTTTACTTGAAAACAGTAAATTAACCCTACAGAGTTTGACCTTATATTTCATTCAAGCAAAAAAAAAGCTCTACATGGGCTAAATGGTCAGAGAGTATCAAATTATCAAATGTGTTTAAATGAGTCAAAAATGAACTGAACATTTGTTAATCCAAGACTTAAAATTCCAGTTAACATTTTATTTCTGATCCTCTTCCCTATTTTCTTTGTTTCGTTGTTTCTTCTTTTCTCTATCTTTCCTTCACAGTGACATGAAGGAAAATGAGAGCAGCCAATAAGGCCATGAAGATGCGAGTCCTGAGTGAGCACGTGTGTCCTCTGGCACACCTGTCAGTCACCAGTCTGATAACAATTCAATACAAACAGCTCAGTGGTGCTTTATAACACTAGTTATAGTTAAAATATAGTTAATAGTTAAAATATCTCAGCAACCTTATTTTAGAGAAAGGTACATACTCTGCATTTTAAATGTAAGGTTGATAAGTGTATGCAAACAAACCAAACAGAATATTTGTACATGTTGTTAATAATGTAGGGAAATCTGGGCACAGTAGTAGTTATTTATTACTCTGCCCTTAGCTAATGTTTTGAAAATTTGTTGCTCCTATTAAATAATTCTTGCGGTTAGTAATACCATTACATTTAGAAAATTGCTGCTAATTATCTGAACATTGAAGCTCTGCATTAAACATATAATTCCAAAATTATTAAGTCTTCCTAGAATAGCTCTGAGACAAATAAAAAACATTTCAATGTAGGAAGAGATTTAAAAAATTTATCTTCCATCACTAAACTGAAGGATGCTGCAGGACGCATGCTATGGGATTCCGAGTTTTTCAGCAAATTGAGGCAGCAAAAATGAAGAAACAACATCAATAAGCAAACAATAGAACTGCAAGAATCTGCAGAGTAATGGTTCCAAAAGGCAGAAACAAATTAGGGACAAGTATGCAACAGGATGAGTTTCACTTTAGGAATATGATACTGATGTGCTTACTCAACTTCCAGTGTCTTCAATGGAAATTTGTGACTCTCAGCAATGAAAAGAATGCATTAAAAGGATACATTAAAAATCTGAAAGTCTTCACTGTTATATTGTGGCAGGAACCAGGCATGCTATTCAGTATGTCTCTGTCTTCAATAAAAAACACTTGAAAAAGAAACGTGAAGCTGATCAAATGACATATTGGAGAAATTATTTGATCCAGGCAACATATATACTGCCGTACAATATACGTACATCAGCATGCATGAAAATTTGGCTTCACTTTTAAGGACAACTTAAAAAAATCAAACAATTCCATTTTCACAGTGCATTTTAGAAAGAAGGGAAACAGTGAGATGAAACAGTGATATTTCAGCTTTCAAGGCTTTTATTACAGTCTGTGTAATAAGAGTCTCAGTAGGTTTTCATAATAAGACTTAATGACAAAACCCAACCAGCCACCCCCTTAATTTCCTCCTTTGTGTAAAGTTTTAAGATGATTTTCATTCTTTGAAATATCCTTTCCTCAATTTTAATTTCCAAAATTAACCTCGCTATAGTAAAGGAATATGCATTTCAGCAAAAAACCCCCCTTCACTCTAATGAAAAAAACTAGATAAATAAAAGTATATCACCAATAAAATTCCTTTTTTAAAATGCACCAGTTCTGTTTGGAATTCTGAAATCTCAGTGAATTCCTCCAGAGCATCAAAAGGCATCAACACCTCCCCCTGCCATGGGTACCAGCAATTGCAATGTTTCTAGAAGTAAAATTCTTAAATAGTAAGACTCTTCTTTCTTAACTGCTCTAAGTGCTGAGTTGAGAAAAGCCAGTTTAAAAGATGCTTTGATGAAAAGTGACTGGTAATTCACTTGGAGACAGGATTTTGTTTCAAGCGGGTACACATTGCAAGGAATGACAATTAAATTGCTGATTAAAAAAAATGAAGTTATACTTTTAACCCACTTATTTTGGAAATCTGTAATGGGAAGGAAAGAATAATTTACTGTTTTTCTTTGAATTATTCTGTGTATTTAACTTTCTTATAACTTCAGTTTATCCTGTCATAAGTATTAAATGTAATAGATTTCATTATAGCCAGCTTTCATTTATAACCAAGCAAACTTTTCTGACATTTGCATCCCTTTACATTCCCATGACAGTATTTCTGTCAAATATGCTTTTATGTGCTTAGGTTCTTAAAAAATGTATCTTCATTTCTTATGTTATCCTTACCGATTAGAGGACAGAAATAAAACAACTCCTCATTGTAGAAGAGAATTCATGAGGTACTTTGTACTACTTCCTCCTCTCTTCATTTCCTAGCCCTCCCAGCCTTTCTTTCTCCTCAAATGCATAAATTTCTTCTTCATTTCCTCTCATAATCCACCTTTGTTTGATCTTGGGTTTTAGGTAGCTTAAGGGATACAATTTTGATTGCTTGGATTACATTTTTTTTCCTTCAGTTCTGTTGCTAAGGCTAAGTAGTAATAATATGCGTCAAAGCCACTTGATAAGACCATTAGCATTTCAAGCAACTTAGTTGTTTTGTCTCAAACGCTGTTACACCTTTTTTTTAATCACATTTTACAGGTCTCTGGATTGTTCCCATCTCAGAGTTGAGGCAACGGTAATATTTTGAAAAAGCAAAGCTTCAAAGAGAAATAATCCCAGTTACAAAAATCCAAGGAAGACTACGGACAACAGTTACAACCCTCCATAATGCCGAACAAGGACAGTGTGCTAAATGCTGTGCAATGCTAGATTTCTTGGGTTATAAAATAAAAGTAACCCCCTTACTTCTATTGACTACCTAAATAATTGCAGAGCAGATAGAGTAACAGATATAACAGAACCGTTTGTGGATCAGGATCATAAAAAGTTGTTGCAACCTCAAACCTGTCATGTTTTTCCTCCTACAGGGAGTGTTCTGAATACCATATTGTAAGATGGGATGCAAAAGTTACTTATAAAATTTCAGCTTTTTTTATCCATCTTTAACTCTTTAACTCATCTTCTCCTTTTTTTTTTCTTTTTTTTTTTTTTTCCTTTTTTT
>VWZT01016799.1:74749-111001 GCA_013397055.1 Pachycephala philippinensis
TTGGTTTGGTTTGGTTTGGTTTGGTTTGGTTTGGTTTGGTTTGGTTTGGTTTGGTTTGGTTTGGTTTGGTTTGGTTTGGTTTGGTTTGGTTTTTTTCATCCTGAAGCTAATGAGGATTCAAAGCTGAAGGTCAGAAACCGAAAAAAAATCTGCAAGGATAAAAATTAGACTCTTATATTAAGAACCCTTATTGATTAATCAAAGTAATTTTAAGCACACTACAACTTGATACTGCAAGCCTGCCAAAGATCAAGGACTACCAGAAACTAGAACATCTTCAGGACACTAAAACTGATCTGTGAATTAAAAATACAAGTTGCATTAAGGGAATAGAAAACCTGTAACAAATTAATGTTCTGCACCATGAGCACTAGTGCTACATGTGATCCTGCTGAAGTTTCACATATAACATCTGCTCATTTCAGTATTTATTTGAAAAAAGGAAGATACTTTTCTCAGTGGAAGACCAAGGGACTTTGAGGTGTAAAAAGGGATGAGAAAGGAGAAAGGAAAAAGGAAAAAATAAAGATCTTCCACCTCTTCTGAGGTCAGCTGGAACTCTTAGAAAAGTTGCTTTTTTCTTAGAACATTTCTTAGAAATTTGGGGAGTTTTTTTCCAAGTGGGATTGTTGATCAGGAAAATTAGATACTGTCTTGGGATTTTAGATCTGATCAATGCCTTATGCTTTGTAAAAGGTATCAGCAGGCACAAGGTTACATCTTGCATTATTTATTATCTCAAAAAAAAAAAAGAGAGAAAAAGATAGGTTAATTAAATTTCTGAATTCTTTAGAAGAAGAGGTGTGGGAAATGCTCAAAGCTCAAGGCTATACCTCAGAAGCTATCATTCAGACAAAGTCCTATGCCTGTTTCACAGTTGTTATAAAAAGATCTGATTTCGATGTCTGTTGCTTCAGTAAAAATCATTAAACAGCAGCTCTATGATCCTTCAAAGAGCTCTGCCCTGAGAACCATTTAAATCACAACTTTCACCATTGAATGTGTGCCCTGAAAAGTGTTAGAAAAGAGCAAAATATGTCTGACCTGCAAAGATCCCAGAGTCACTTCAAAGTCTCATGTGCTAAAAAGCAGCAATGCAGTAGCACTCTATGAGATTATGAGCTGACAAATCAATAAAGGAAATCACTCCCAGAGATCTCTGACTTGGGGAATGGCTTCAGTGAAACACTGGAGAACTGTGCAGTGTGGAGGGGACTCAAAGTGCATTTGTTATCTATGTCACATTATGCTGTTTGGTGCCAGGCTGGGGCAGAAATTAGGAGAGTGGTATTAACTCTGAGACACAGGGCTTGTGACTCCAGGTGGAATGTTGCAGGATGTTGCTGAGTTGCTTCAATGACTCAGTGCACATCACTCTGTCTAAATCTGTCAGACTGCCCACTTTTATAACCAGGCACTGCCCTGCATGACAGAGACAGGCCCTAGTCATACTAATCCTATGCTATTCATCGCCCTCACCTCCTAAGGGAGGAAAAGGTCAGATTCTCAAAGAATTTAAAGAAAAAAAATCTGAATAATTCACATATGCAGTATTTCACTTTTATGTGTTTCTAGAAAAACAATGATTGTAGGTTACAAATCCTCTGATGAACCTCTTGTCTTCACAAAAAAGATGCCAAAATACAAGGGTGACTCTTTAACTCTTTTCAAAATACTTTTTTCCTTCAGAGGATGTTTAAATATATTGTTCTCTCTCACCAACTCTTTGGAATGAGTGCTTACATCTGGTTGCAGTATAGGAATACAGTGAATTATATCCTTCCAGTAACAGACAATAAAAAGATTGAAATAACTTCCTAATATACTCAAATTAAAAAAAAAAACACACTGAATGGTGTCTGCACTTACCCACAGTTGTGCACATTTGTTTGTACATCCTATGTAAACTCTTTTTGAAAAACTGACATTTCTATTTGATCACTCTCTCATTCTCAATTTGGTTGGAAATATGCTTATGTCATTGTGTCAGAATCAGGCCTAAAACAACCCTGTTTGAAACAATGTCTAAAAAGATGGAAAGTGCTGTTTGAGATTCAGGAAATACAAATAAAAAATTATCTTGCTCTGGGAAGTAAAGATGCCATGAAAGATACTCTTGACAAGTACTACCATATTTCACAGGATCTCCATTGATTTCCTTCAGAACTCTTGGGACTAATATTCTCTTGATCTCACTCGTTAGTCAGACAAGACATTTCATTGACTCAAATAAAAGTTTTAATAAGAGTTCGCAGGTCAGTAATGGGAGTAAATAGTTTAAAACTGTGTCCTTTTGAGAGCTGTAGATACTCATTAAATAAAGGCCATTTCTGCTGTGTTGCTATGTGGAACAAAATCCTAGGAAAATTTACACTTTGCTGTTAGTTTTAAAGAATTTTGCTGATAATTTAATTTTGTCTACAAAATAAATGTTATGTCTATGTTTATTAAATCTACAGCTATTCTATATTTTTTGGAGCATGGTTTGAAGTTCAGTAAACTCTTAAGTAAAGCATTCAAGCAAATCTTTGAAAATTTAATTTCTTCCTCTAGTTTCATGGAGGTCAGATAATCTGCTTTGAGGCTACCTGAACCTGATGCAATCTCTAACTTCTACATTAATGTGAGGAGTCAATAGTTTTTCATGCAGTCAGTGAGAAGAATCAATGTAGAAATACACATTCTATTCTTTGCTGTGAAGTAGAATAAGTGGTTTCCTTAAGCCTTATTCTTGAGTGACTTCCCATAGAAGTAGGGTCAATTATATTGATTCGTAAAAATGTCACTTTAAGCTACGTGATCCTACAAATACAAATGTCCGGAATATACCAGCTGGCATCTGCAGCACCTCTGCCACAGATTTTCATGTCCACAGCCCAGGATATTAGACTGCTCCATTAAAAATAGCCAGGGAATTCAAAAATCCACTGTGAGTGATCTGTACCTGAGCTGTGGCACCTGCTAAACCATACACTTCTGCATTACCAACCCTCTCTTCTCTACATTAGGCTGGTTAAAAGCAATAACAGTACCAGGGGAACAAATGTGATGGCTCCCAGCTTTTGCTGAGAAGGAGCAGCAGGTGACAGGGTCTGTGCTGGAGGAGCTGGGTGCTGGCTGCAGCTGCCCTGGCCAGGTCAGGCTGTGCCTGCTGCAGTATAAATGGGGCCCTGCTTCACTTGCCATGCGCTGGCCAGGACCTCTTGTCTTCCTGAATATCATTATGTCTTTGCTCATTTGTACCTGGATGGAATTAATTAAATGCCTGGGTAAGGTCCACTGGAACTTGCTAATGAGATCCTGTGTGTATTGGCCTTGTCACAGTCAGCAGAGGGAGTTTCTAATGACAGGTTTCACCTTCCTTGTTCATCTGCATATTTGTTTTTAGAGCCTTGTTTCAAACCTTTGAAATAATCTTCCCCTAACTGTACGAGATCCTAAATTATCTTTTTTAATTAAAATGTCTATATGCAAAAGCAATTAACATTGATACCACAAAAATTATTTTCAACAAATGGCTTTATCCTTTGTTGTTCCTTTCCTACTGTGATACCTAGGACTTTCTTTTTAATGGCAGAGACAGCTTCAGCAGCAGCAGAAAGCTTATTTTAGATCAGCAGAATAATATAATGTATTATCCCTTTCACCTAATAATTCTTGCTTGCCCCTCTATAAGCATGTTTAAAAATACGCTGTTTCTTCTGACTCATAAAATAAACTGAGTGCTGATGAGGTACCCCACCATCACCACTAAAACAGGCACACTGAGCATGCTGCACCTGATCTTTGAAATATCTCCTACAATGGATGCTATTCTCTTACAACTGCCACAGACGAGACTAGAATGTCTCAAAATCTCACTGGAAGAAGTTTTGACTACTTATATCCAGATCTCTTTGGGGAATATTCTGTTTGCTTTTGCATCTCTATTAAAAGTGTTGTAATTTGAATTTAGATGGGTGGTGAGTTGGATGTTTCAGTCTTCATAAATAGCTGCACTGTCAACATTTTTTGTTTACATAAATGTTGAGGGGGTCAATTTGAAGGATACTCTGTCTCCAGCTAGTTCAACAGCCCATCACTTTGACTGGATTATTATTATTCCATATAGAGACGGTTTTCTTCAAAGAATATGCAGTACAATTTCAAGAGAAAAAAATCAAAACAACAGTAACTTCAGAAAAATTCCATTAGGAAAATGAATTGATTTTCTCTAGCTGCAAACCTTAGCAAAAAAAGTTCATGCTTGGCTATAGTACACTTTTATGATCTTTTAGTTTCATTTCTATTTTTTTTAATCTCATAATCTGAGATATCACTTTAGTAGTATGATAGATAATATTCTTAGACTACTTGAATGTGAACAAGCAATGCATAAAGAAAAGGCACTGATACATAACATGAACTGATTTTTTTTAAAAATGGCTTTAATTCTTCCTCTATACTATATTTCCTCATCTTACTGTTCATTGCTGTGCCATTGTACGTACAGTCTTCACTGTCATTTAAACTTTCAGTGGATGGGATGATTTCAGCCAGAGACAGTTTGCTAAGTTTTTAAACTTGAGATGGTAATTACCGTCCCAGATCATCTTCTCTTCCTTGCGTTTTCAACTAATCACTACCTACAGATCTGATTTCACTGACATTAACTTTAAATCAAGGGATACTCAATCTGGAAGGAAATATCTAGGTATTGCAGTTTGAACCAGCAGGAGAAGCTTCAGTATGACTTCCCATGACTATGTGTTGTTCAATTAGATTTTATTCTTAGAGACACTGCTAAATAGAAACTCTTATTAAATTATGGGTTTATGGGTCCTTATAAGCAGCATAACAGGTAAAATTAAGATGATCTGTAAAAAATCCCAGGTACAAGGATGAGAATAATTTTTTCTATCTCCAGCTAGAATTCTTGCTTTCATTAAAAGAAAAAAAAAAATTAATAAGTTATGACTCAAACGTTTTCTATTCACACTGCTTTTAAAAATATCTTTAAACTCCCTGGAGACAGGGGTTTAAAATAACATAAAAATAATGTCTTGAAAGTTTATTAGGATAATAAAATGAGGTGAAAATAAGAAGAGGGCAATGTCTCAGTGCAATAAGAATAAAACAAAGAGAAAATATAAAGAATGTTCCCAAAACCTAGAAAAAGGAAATATTTTTGTCATATAGAAAATTCCATTAAAGTAATATATTTGAATCTTAGTGCAACAGATGTCTGCAGGCTGTAATGACAGGATATATTATGATAGGGACAGCTATCTGATAAACCTCTGCTGAAGTTAATATAGAAAAAAAATAAAACACTTTGTCCATTCTGAGGGTGGAAAAAATAATTACTGGACACAAGCAACAGTGACACCAACACTCCATGCAAACAACTCACACATGTCTGATTCTGCTAGTATTTATTTTCCATCAAAGTTAGGTTGCAACTTAGCTTATAACTAAAATTAAGCAGTCCTAAAATGCTTATAATTACAATATTTGGTTACTACAAGTTACACTGTGCAGTAATGAAATGAGAATGTAATCTGACCTTTGAGTTAAGATAAATATTTATTTTTGCATTCATTTTATGTAATGGGATCTATTTTTTTTTTTCATTTTTTATTACATTAAAAATTGAAAGTTATTTTAAAACAACAATTATTATTTTTCTGTAATTTTCTTGCCTCCTTTACAAATTTGAGCCTTTCTAGGAAAAAGAGCTGTATAAACACATTTCAATAACTATACAGTCACTTGATGAGTCGTCTGCTGTTATTTGTAGGTGTTTGGACTAATTCATGAAAAAAATCTCCTGATGCCTGGTTCATTGTTTTAATATTTCAGGCAGACATATCCTAGGTTGTATCTCTAGATATTAAATCCTATTGAAGTCTTTTATCTTTCAGGCTTTAAATTTATTTTTGTATTATCCAGAATATTGGAGAAATAATTTTTAGTAATTTATTTTCAAGGAAAAAAAATATAATTTATCATTTAAAGTTAAGTCAGCCAACATATGCATTGGAAATAGAAACTTTAATGCCGTTCACCAAGACATTATTAGAGATATTGTACGAAGGGAAGTTAACAGACATATGGCAAATAAATTGCACCACGATTTATATTTGAATAACCAGAACTCCCTGCACAGATACAAGTAAGTACAAACACACACACTGTCTTTTGCAAAGGTTTCTAGTGTGTCTAGAAGTGGTATATTTGGTCACTGTGTCTGAACAGTGTTGATTATTATTTTCTACATAAGAATTAATTTCTACTCTGAACCATATTATGATTAAAAATTGCTTTTACAAGCAGTTAATCCTTTTTAATGAACAACAAAGGAACAGCCAATTTTTACAAAGCTCTCAGTTTTCACTTGCTGATTAATAACTAGATAGTCTATTAAAATAATTTTTTGATCATCTCACATTTAGTGAAAAAAAATTCTAAATAAAATTGATTATGTACTCTGTACCTGTTTATATAAAAATAAAAATTGTTTAATGCAGTCATATTTTTGCATTTCGTTCTAATTTTGTGTGTTGTTAATTCTTTTCTTTTTTTTTTTTTTTTTTTTTTTTTTGTGTTATCCCATCAGAACAATAGGGCTCTATACTGATAACTACCAATAGGGATGGCAGCAAAATATGAAAAATAGCCTCACATGGATAATATCAAAGAGAAAGGTACTATATATGAAGAGGGGAAAATGAAAAGAGGGTTTTAAAAGATTTTCTGTGGCTTTTCAGAGAAGCTTCTCCTGGAAGAGAAATGCTAACAGCATTTTTAAGAGACTGGAGTAATAAAAACCAGCCCGGAACCAGGAGGCGCGTGGGAGCTCTTCCAGTCTATCAGCTAAACAACAGAATGTCACAGTCTGGAGCACTCTGTGGGAGCACGTACACCCCTACAGATATAATATATTCAAAAGAAAAGGGTTTTTTTATTACCTTAATCAGAACCTGAATATGTCCCATGGCTTTTGATGACTTGAAGTACCAGAAGCTCATCACACAAGTCCCACTTGATTCTTTCCATATGGAACTCTTCACATGGGCTTTTTCATTTATTAGGCCTATTGAAGTGGCCTCAAGATACAGGAAATGTCCTGAAATTAAATGATGTATTACTGAAAAAATGTTTTAGATTTTCAAATTAGATTCCAAATCTCAGCAAAGTAAATGCAGAGACATATGAAGCACACTTTCCTCATAGGTCTCATACTAGTCAACCTCAGCTTAGGAGAAAAAGTGACCAGATCCCATTCCTTGTGCACTTCTTATATCGGGAATAAACTGGTGGTAGCAGCCTAAGATTTGGATGGGCCTGTGTAGAGGACTGGGAACACTTCCATGTTTTCTGGCCACTTTGATTACATGTCCCTGCTGGACAGCAGTAGTTGCAATTCTGACAAGGCATCATACAATAGCCACATCACGATAAATTTCAGGATAAAGTTTCCTGAAAGGTAATCTTCAAAATAGCAAGTCACACTAAATAGAAACTTCTGAAACAGGGAAAAAACTTTTATGCATTTATAAATCATTAGGTACCCCTAATGGTTCATATTACCTTTGGTCATTTTTACTCTGTATGAATATTAATGCACATATAAATTATTTAGTCAGAGGAAATTGCAAAACCAGATGCCTAGAGTTAATATTTTTCAACACTGATTTGGTCCTTGAGTCTTCCATCTTTATTTTTAATCAGAAGCGTAAAAAATCTCTCAGGTTTTCAAATTCATTTTTTCCCTTTGTACAAATAAGAAATGTGTATTTCAGATAAACATAAATGTAGTAGAAATGACACATTTAAATTTTAATTTCACATCTGCTAATGTTTGCATGTGAATTAGGCAAAAAAATTTTACTTCACTAGATATTGCATAAACGAATGGGCTCATTCTAACTTTGACACTTCTCTGGCTAAGGTACGACCATAGGTGTTTGCTACAGTATTATGGGATAAGAAATTTGCTTTTTCCCTGAGGTCAAGCATATATTTAACAAGTGTAGAGATGTATTTGTGATAGTACTTTAAACATATATTAGAGAATGCAAATGAAGTATTTGTTTTCTACATATTTTCAAGTTTATTGGGTTGTGTCCTTCAGCAGTTCGTGTAAACATTCAACAGCTACTACCATGCCTTTGTGCAACTCCGCTGTGAAATATTTCAATTTAAGATCAGTTCTGAGCTCAGCCTTGGTAACATCTGCCTGAGCTATAGGACCTTCAAAAGCAAAGGATGAAGGCACAGAGGCTGTAGCAAGAACAAGAACAGATAACTGAGTGCTTTGGCCAAAACAAACCAGGAGATGCACTTACAAAGGAGCATGGTTTATGTAAGATTATTTATTTATTTAACATTACATAAAATTAAATTATGAATAGTCACTGTGGAAAGCTGTAAGTTTCCTGGAAATGACCTCAAGCTCTGGAGGAGTGGGACCAGAGCTGAGCTTACTCACCCTTGCAAACTGCAGCCAGACCAAATGCCTCTCTCCAGACATGTATCAAATTATTCTGCCTGACTCATACGAGAAACAGCTAAGATTCAATTTTCCTAAATTAAAGTTATTGTACAATGGTAATTAATACTTTTATATTGTAACTCATCTAATTCATTAAAAATGACACCCTGGTTAGACATGTTAGAACTCCCCTGCTGCCCGTGAAGGTATGAGACATTTCATGTAGGCATTCTATCTTGTTTGTGAACTAACAACATACCAGTTCTATTTCCAAGCGTGTGGTCTCCAGGAGGTCTAAGACTTTGAGGCGAGCTGACCCCCAGCACCCAGTTAAAATTGTCAGCCAGGGAATTTTGCCAGCCACATCTGCCATTCTCAAAGGTGCAGGAAGTTCCGCATTCACTCTCGTCTGTATTATCCCCACAGTTGTCTTCAAAATCACAGCTTTGTTCTGGTCTGTAACACTTGCCATTCTGGCACTGCCTCTGGCCGTGTGAGCAGGAGCCTGAAAAGAGAAGAATGAGGGTGTCCTGGTGAATCACAGTGCCATGCATCCCAGCAAGGTTACTGGAAGGTTACATTTCAGAGAGCTTAATATTTAGGAGGAGGAGGGTGGTCCAGAGCACTTTTATTAAAAGCCTTTGGTTCCCCTGAAGTGCCAATCCATTATCAGTTTATTTCTTTTGTATTTTGTCAAGTGATTGCCTAAATAAATGACTGTTTCCCTTGTAAAGCCTCAGAGGGCAAGCTCCAGCCAGGCATTCCTTCACTAACAAAGCTTTCTAGTCTGACTTAATTGCTGACATTCTCCTTTCATGTGGTGTTGGATTAAATCATTTTATTTTAGCTGCAAAGTTGAGCCTACTTTAGGAGACCTAATTTAGAAGAAAAAACTTTTCTGTTTTAACTACAGACGTTTGCCTTTTAATGGATTATTTTTTTATGAGTTCAGTAGGTTGGCGGTGTCCTTTTTGTGCAGTATTCCTGCCATTGTTGAGGGATAATTCTGCTATTGTACAGCCTAAAGATTGTAGGACTGAGATCACAGGATCTATTTCCAAGTTTCATGTTTTCATTTCAGATCAGTTTCTGCAGGACTCTGAATAAAACGTAGTAACTTTAGTACATTCTGTAATCAAGAAGTGAAACACAAAATTCTGGAATGGACCCCTTCCCATTTACTTTGTACATTCTGCTCTGCCAGAAATAAATTAACAAGCATAATTTTACTTAAAAATATAAGTATAAATATATTAGCTTTACAGACAAAATTAGAATACATATATGTCTAAAAGTTGAACAAGTACAGGGAGAATCTAAGTCAATTGATAGTGAAAATCACATGGTGCTAAAAACTTGTTTCCGTTACCACTGTATTAATTTAAAGGAGCTAAATGAAATTCACATAAGGCTGGATTTTATTAAGAGGTCAGAAAAACTGATTTATTAGTAAAAAGAGGATAAGAAATGGGGTATTCAGTTGTCATGTTGGCAACCTCCATCCCATGGCATTTGTGTCAGTCAGACTCTAAATTACAAATACCCCAATGTGAAAAAACATTGTCAGAACCCTTTGCTGTAGGTTTTGGGTAAAGTGAAAACAAGTCATTTTATGTCTAGATGTCAGTTAAGAAAACAAATGTTAACCTCTCCATTTTAAGTAAAAAATCCTCCTAATGCAATCCTTACTAAAATAAATTTAAAATACAAATAAATATTGGAATATGAGAGAAATATCGAGCAAGATTTCCAGGGAAATTATTAATTTTTAATTCCTGATTTCTTAGTAATATAAATATATGTATCAGGTTTGATGATTGTGTGTTATTTGGCTTTTAACAATTGCTCAGAGAAAGGAGGAAAAATTCCTGATCAAAAATAAGCAAGAATAAAAATCTCGTACTGACTTGGAAACTCAAGAACATCAGGCAAAGGTCTCCAGACCTGGAGACAAGATAAATGGGTAATCTCTGACCAGAAGAAAAGGACTTGTTTGAAGTTCACAGCTACAAGTTTATAAAAGCATCAGAGTGATTTTTGTTAGTACACAATCTCTGAAAATGGTCCTGATCAAAAGAATGGTGCAATAGTATCAATGAATTAGTCAGTATCCATCAGAAACTTCTATCAATCTTCTTAAGAATTTCAGTCATCTGTGTTGTATCCCAAAGGGTGACAGAGATTTATTATAAAATGCCTGCCTAATTTAAATGACATATATTTTTAGGAGCTAGTTATTATAATCCTACCTTTCTTTTATGGGATGGCAGTAAGAATTTAGCAAAACATTTGTTTTGTCAGCAAACTAGGAATTTAAATTTCAGGATGCAGTTCCTGCCTTGAAATACTTTCCCTTGCAGTTCAATGATCAATAATTTCAATAACTATTGAACTTGGAGGTCCCTTTGTAGCATTGCCTCCAATTTCAGGTTGAAAAAAAAAGCAGAGTTGAAAAGTGGAAGTCTTTGTTTCCTGTGGAAAAACAAAAAAATCCATCTTGAATCCTGGCATGAATGAATCTTTTCAAGCATGTGTAATGAATGATATTACACTCCCTAACTGAGTCTGTAACGTGACTTGCTTCTGGATGTACTTCCATAGTATAGCTTCTCTTTAAATGACATTTCTAAGGCTTTAAAACTGTAGGAAAAAAACTCACCAAACAAACAAACAAACAACCTCCCTTCCCCCCAGAAAACAACCCTGAACCTATGTGAAAAGGAATTTTTTTTTTAGAGCTCTCTTCCTTTCTTCCCTACTTTTTCTCAATCCTAATTGTTCAAACACTCTGTTAAATAGAATCCTGTGGGTATGAGAGATATTTAATTGAGAGAAACTTCTCCTTAACAAAGTTCAGTAAATTTTTCCTCCAGTCAGTGTTTCTTGAAGATTATTAGTGGGTAAACTTTTTTGTCCTGTGTGGTAACTGCATCAACACACTAGGCTGCAGTAGACCCTAAGGGGCTCTTAGACCCCCTTTCAGATAAATATCTTTTATCTTATCTTTATATGTATCCTTCAGATAAATAATCTTTGACTTGAGGAGGATTTGTATAACAGATGAAAACAGCTGCACCAGTCAATAATCCCCTTGTTTATATACCCTGAGAAAAATCAACAGGTGAAATATTTATATTTTAAAATATGTAGTTAGGACAAGGATTAATCTCCTTATTTCATAAGGGTGTTTCTCTTAAATATATTTTGAAAAAAAATGTACCTGCAAACATCAAGAGAGAAAATAAAGTTTTCCTGAGGACACCCTGTCTTATTGTTGAAAACTGAGGCAAAGAAGGTCTCAAGTAGTCAGCCTTTTCCTCGTCTTTGCTAACTATATTCCCCCACACATCCAATAAGGAATGGAGGTTTTCCTTGCCACTCCTTTTGCTATTAATGTATTCATAAAAACATTATTGTTTCCAGAAGCGGTCAGATTATGTTCTAGTTGAGATTATTTTAAAGTTGTTAAATTTAATAAGTTGTTAACCTTCTAAAACTTACTATGTTTAATAGTATCAACATCGATGTTTTCCAAACCTAAACCAAATCAAATGAATGGCGCAGTTTACACTTATTGGATTAACCTGTCAATAGGTATGAAAATCTAGATCTGCTACAAAAGATTTTCAAAAGATTTTATTTACACTCACATAGCTAGAAGCATACCTTCTTCTAAATCAAAGCTAGAGCTCCTGGAGAACCATAATCTGGTATAGAGGCAAGAGTAATTAATCAGCAGACTAAGAGTGTGACATCCCAGGGATAGGGGCTCTCTGGATAATTTAGATCTCTGAGTTTTTCCCTGCAACAATTACTCCATTATCCTTCTTGCTCTGAGTTGACATTACTGTATGACTGAAATCTATGTGTCCTTAAAAAAATAATTTGTTAACAAGAACATCTTTCCTCTAGTATCTCACCGGTATAGCCCAAGGACACAGAGAAAAGTGCTTTTATCGCTGTTGATGATGCATAGTAACACTGACTTGTCAGTGCAGGAATGTGAAAAAGGCATCTCATTTCAAAAGCAAAGCTTTAGAAATTACAGGAATTCTTAAACACTTTCAGATGTTGGGGTGTTGGGGAAAAAAAAAGATTTCAAAAGTATTATATCAGCTCTTTTTTTTTTTTAAGGAAATAACCTTTTTTTTCTAAAATGTAGTGCAAACATTCCATTCTGTAAGCCTTGCAAGTACCTTGACATATTGATTTGCATTCTGAACAACTGAAAGTTAGAAAAACAACAGCTTGAGTTCATTTGCAAAAGGGACTTTTAGAAGAAACTGTTAACCTTCTAAGTCACGATCATGACAAAGAGCAGATGAAAGCTTCTCCAACGACCAAAACTTCCTCAACAGATTATTTATCTTGTCCATTCTCACACACAAGCACAAGAGAATTCTTTTCCAGTAATCAGATCCAGTAATATTTAACCTCAGAACCAAAAAGAACCAAAAACATAAACAGCAAGGTAGCCTATCACTGTTCTATGTTATTGTCTCCATCCATGATAGAGCACTGAAGAATCTTCTTTGTTCTGTTTGTTTGTACTTTGTTATTAGAAAAGTATTGGTTTTTCTCAGTCACTCAATACACTTTAAGACATACCCAATCTGTGACACATTCACTGGGTCCTGACATGGTGCTTTATTTAAGGTTACCAGAAATCCTGAGCTGAAGGCAAAATGGCCAACTCAACGCCTCTTCATACTGAGTTTACTGCATATACGATAAGCAGGACAATGGTAAAAACAATATTATTAAGAGCAAAAGCTTCAGGTTCAATTGCTTAGATGCATGTAATTGTGCATTCACTCAAAAGAAAGAAAAAACCAGCTTCTGACTCGAGAAAGAAATACAAGGTCTTTTTAACTCCTCCACTATTACAGTGCTAGCATGGTAATATCTTCAGTAATAGAAATAGTGCATACTTTCCATGTTGATTGAGTAATTCTATATCTATTTTGTCTACAAAACATGCTAGTAGGTCAACTTAAAAGGAAATTTTTAGTTACTTTCTTCAGGTGGTAAATCACCATACTGAATAAGAGACCTAGGACTGGATTCATTGAAAGATATTCCTTCTATTGCAGTAGCATCATGACTGGTTTGTTACTTGCCAGAAAACTGAAACAAGATATACAATACATGTTAATATTGTTATTCCAGTGCTAATCAGGTGGTTTCTGTCTCCAACATAAAGAAAAGGACAAGCAAGGAAAACTGCTGTAACAGGACATACGCTTAATGGGAACAGTGATACATCAGTTCTTTTATACAGTCTTCCTTTTCCAAAGCCCTGTTGAAATTTATAACCCATCTTCTTGAGGGTGGAAAAAGAAATACTAAGAGAAAAGGAATCTACATCTACTTTTTAAGCAAAGCTTTTTCAGAAAAAATAGTATTCATCATATGCATCTACTACAGTGAGAAAGATTAAATACTAACTAAAGTGCAAAGCTTAACTCACATTCCTGAGTTTACTCTTAGCAAAAATCCAAAATAAAATTATATTCACAAAATTTTGGTTTGCCATGTTCTGGATCAAATAAATGAAATCTAAATATTTACTGCCTGAACTCCTTGGTAAAGACACAGATAGAAGAAACATTCCTCATCTATCAAATCCACAATCCTAAAAATATGTGAAAAAGTCCTTTAGAAGTACAACCTGAAGCTCACATAAAATTTATTTTATAACTATAGACCGACATCTTGCCTGAAGTAAGTCAATGTAACAGTGTTTTGTGAGAGCCTGGACTGGTGCATAATTGGTGACATCTCAACCTTAGAGCCCAAAATGGTTTAGTTGTGACCTCTGATTTAATGGTCCAACTTGCTATCTTATCTGATTGTTTGGAGGGTGGAAGAAGGTATGGAATCTGCATTTCCTGGTGCCGAGAGCAGGCTCTGGTCAGTGGTTTCTGATGCATTTCTGATGGGAGAAAATCTGGAGATTCAATCTAAAGTATGGCTAGAAGTAAAGCAGACACCCATAAATCAGAAGGGTTTGAGCATGAGAAGCGGGTTGCACAAACTCTGAATAGCTGAGGTATGTCAGAAGGGAATTTCTACAAGGACATCAAAGTAAAGTTGGTAAACAGGGAACTTAAAGAATTTTATGATGTTAGAACTGAATCTGAAGGGGGAGAGATCTTCACTGGCTGCACTGGAATATGTATTCATTTCATATTCTCCACCATACCCCAAGCTGTTTCCCAAAGCATATAGTGGAAGGTGAAGCTGCAGTACAGTGATAAATCACCTTTGTACAACTTGCCAGAGCTGCTGGACTGTGCTCAGTAAATGTGACAGGTGGAAAGCATTTCTCTCAAATCCTACTCAAAGCCTGACCAACCAGCTCCAATTTACAGTCACAGCCCTGACTCTGAGACCAGAGGGCAGGACACTGTCCTGGCCAGATTTAACCTTGGTGAGAGAAGACAGTGGACATGCAGTCGCAGAACCTGAGGAACACTGGTTCCAGAACTGAAAATGTGAACAAAACTATGTTGAGAAACCTTTCTCTGGCAAATAAAGGCATGTAAAAGACACAGTATAAGTAGTAAATAGTCTTTTTATCATAGGTCCGCAAGACCTCAAATGTTTTCCAGAAAACGGCATTTTCTTCACCATGATACACACTATGAGGTGGTCCAGTCAAGGCTTTAATTTGACTGTTCAATATTCGAAGGGGAAGATAACAGGATACATCTATTATCAGCTAGGGATCTCTACTATTTATGAATGTCAACTTCTTCCCTTAAATCAGTGTTAATATTCAACAATACAAATGTAAACTACAAAGGGAATTGTTCTGGAGAATTCTCAGTTGTGTACAGATGGGATTAAAGTGGAAAGAGCTGCAAGAAACATAATTTGCTCAGAATTTCTGTAAGAAATTGCAACATTTAAACACAGCTATATTTAAACTCTTCAGAAATATGTGAGTAAGGGTCAGGTGTAGGAGAAACTAAAACTGCCCAAAACTGATTAAATTGAATCTCATGACCCCTATGAATCCTCATCTGTCATTGCTCAGAAGGACTAAATTTCAGGATTACTGTATTTGCCACATTCACCTGAAGAGGACATGATGATTAAAATATTTCATTGATGGCTTGAACAGCCATCCACACACATTTAAGCCTCCACTGAAGAGGTCAACAGAAAAATGAAAAATGCCTAATGCTTGATGGAGGAGAAAGATACCAACGAACTCCTTAATCACACAGTATCTTATAGAAATGTAGCTTCAAATATGGTCAGCTTTTCCCTTTCCCCTGAGTTACATGTTTGTTCTCAGCCACTGAAAGAAAAAGACTAAAAATTGTACCTATGAAGTCAGCAAAAGTGCTTTGAGGTGAGGTTTTGAAAACAACAAGGATTACACTTGGCACTGTTATGCTGTAATGTTGCTACACTGTCTCCCAGTGTGATTAAGGAGTTCTGTTCCTTATCTTTTTTTCCAGCCAGCATGAACAATTAAGACAAAAGCATTTTTTTATTGTTCTCATTTAACATTAATCCAATCCAGTACAATCATTTATTCCCAAAAGCATTAATAACTTTATTAACTGCACTGCCATTCAGCATGTGTTCTCATTTATCAGCACACTTTGAGGTAAGCAAGTAGTAGCACATCTGCTTAGCAAGTGACTGAACATGGAAAGAGCAGAATAGTTCACAGTTAGAAAGAGAACTCTGATGAAATTGTTTGATGCCACTTCACAGGGTTTCCACAGCTCTTTCCATGTAAGCTCTGCCATTTGGCTTTCCTCTGCTTGGAAAGAAGGTAAGGGAAATACAGAGGAAAGTGCCAACAGTCCTGAAACCCAAAAAGCAGTACTACCTAAACCCCTCATATTTCCCTAACCCAAACCTTCATCTCTAAGTCAAATACAAGCCAAGCTATTTCTTACACAATCTTCTTTTGAAGCTTTGACTATTTCCTTGATCTACTGCTTGTCAATAGAGTGGATCTCGTGAGCAAAGTGGAGGTTGGCAAACTTCTTGGCCACAGTAACCACGAAGCAATCGAGTTTAAAATCTCTGTTGATGTGAGGAAAAGTGCCAAAACCTCAACTCTGAATATGAGCAGAGCAGACATCAGACTGCTTAGGGAATTAGTGAGTAAGGTCCCTTGGGAAGATGTTTTTGCAGGTGCTGGTGTCTATCAGTGCTGGTGTCCATCAGTGTCGGTCACTTTTTAAACATCACTTCCTAAGGGCACAGGAGAAGGCAATTCCCAAATGATGGAAGTCAAGCAGGTCAGGCAGAAGGCCAGCTTGGCTGAACAGGAGTCCTCTCTTGGAAAAAGGGCAAAAAAGGAAGGTGTATGGCCAGCAGAAGCAAGGGCAGGTGATGTGGGAAGAATACAGAGATGCTGCTTTCCACTGTAGTGAACAAATTTGTGCAGCCAAAGCTCAGCTGAGCAGAGCTGTGGGGGACAATAAAAAGAGTTTTTTCAAAAATATTAATGGCAATTGACCCGCTACAGGAGGAGGATGGTCTCCTCACAAACAGGGACAGAGACAAAGCAGGGGTGTTCAATACATTTGTTACCTCTGTCTTCAACATGGATGACGGACCAAGGGGGTGATCTGACTTTTAAGCAAAAAATGATTATGGTCTTTCCACAGCCGAGAATGCTTATTAAATTTTGATAGCTAACAGTATTTTACCACTTATTTCTGTATTAACTTGCTTTATTCTAACACTAAACAGCATCCAGGTGCATCTTGTGATAGTTAGGTATCTTGTGAAAGCTAAAATATCATTTTACTTCGAAGTCATATTCTGTTGAAAAATTTGAGAAAAAAAAATCAGAGAATGAAAATGAAGCTGTGCAGTGAGTTGCCTTAAATCTTTCTGGATGTAAAGCTCAAAGTTTAAACTTAAAAAACATTTGAGTTAGACCTTGTTTCCTAGATTTAGAGAAGGAGAATAAAGAACCACACTTGTCTTCAGTCTTAACCACTTGTAGAAATTTTGTTCCAGGACGTCTAGAAAATTCAAATGCCCATCAAAGGTGTACTGCACTAAAGGTAAAATAAGACTAGATACTGTGAAATATAACTTTTTCTTCAGATTACTTTTGCTGTTGCAAGACTTAATAGTAGAAACATTCAATATTTCTAAGAACGCTCTGTACTGTAACATAATTTCTCTACTTTTAGATGTGTGAGAAAAAGGAAATTACACACCAGTAAGAGTAACTTGTTATCTAGTTCTTGGAAAGCAGAACAGGGTTAGAGCTTTCATATTCTCTGTTCACCCAAAGAAAGTCCAGCTCTGAAAGTGGAATATGTAAAACATAGGAAAAAGTCTAGTAATGAGAGCTAATAATGTCAGCAGGACTGATGGTCCTGAACAAGTTCAGATTTGGTAAAAGTCTTATTACTTAGTTCTCACAGAGGTAGAAAATGGAAGAGCAGGGCTCTTTTAGAGGGTTCTCCTTTATAAATATAGTACCAGAAATGCCTCTTGCGCTTTTTGGAGCAGTTTGGTTATAAAAGCTATTCCCAAACCCCAGCTACTCATTGCCAAAAGGAATTACCAGCTCATACTATGAATGTAGATATAAATACCTGCTCACATCAAACTGCCAGCACTGAAAATTCTTTTCTCTTGACCTTACAGTTATTTGGATGTCTGCTCTGGGACACCTTTCTCAGAAACAAGTCCGTGGAGACCCAAGAGCTAAAGAAAGTTTTGAAGATGTTAAACAGTTTTGTGAAACAGGAAAACAAGTGCTGACAATGCCCTACCTCCAAGGACCTTAGATGACATTAATCATGTTCTGAGATGACATTAATCACATTCTGTTGGCCAGTTTCTAGAGCTGTAATCAGTTATGGGCCCAATCCAGGCTCTGCTCTCATCTGACTGCTGCTCCAAAGAATTTGTGAGCTTTAATTTCACATTCAAGGTATTAGGTCTGGGAATACCTAGGGGAAAAATTTTGCTTCTTTGACATGAAATTATAATAAAATATGGAAAATGTCTGCAAATTATCTATACCTTATTGTATGTTCAACTGTTATAGTTGGTTAGGGACCAAAATGTATCCTAAGTCCCCCCAGAATGCTGGAAAATTACTTTAAATTCCTTTAAAATTACAACCCATTCTAAATTTTTGTCATTATTTTGCAAATTAGACTGGTACAAATATATGGGATTTTCTTCTTTAGTTTAGCAAATGGGCATATTGCTTTCAAATCATTATATGATCTAGTAAGTCTAGAGCTCAAAATAAAAGGAGATAAACCAGAGTCCAAGCTACCAACAAGGAGAAAATATCAGAAGAAACTGTAGAATTAAAAAGGTGGTACAAGGGCAGTATTTCCAGTTAAACTGATAAAGTATAGTGATTAAAATTATACAGACTTGGAATTTGACTGGAGAAAGCTTAACGGAATTAGAAAATATACAATCAAAATCCAGGCTGTGTATTTTTCTCCTTCACACTCAATAAAAGAATAATTTTCATCATAATATTTGGACAATATATGTAGAAGTTGAATTCAAGTCACCTATATGAATGACTACTTTATAGTCAAAAGCAGTAGTTTCATATCAAGCTCCTAAACCAATCTACATATTCTACAGTATTACCACCATTCTTCTGAAAAATATGGAAGTAATTGTATACTGTACTAGAAAGCAGAGAGAAAAAATAAACATGTCAATTTCTTAGTTTTAAAATACCATGATGATAAACCTTTTGTATTATTTTAAAGGTGAAAATGAAAGTTGTCACTTGCATGGAACTTCTTTCTACATATATCTGAGAGTATATTGCTGTTCAGGTACTAACAAAGAAAAAAGATTTCACAACCTGATGTACGCAATTAAGGCAACTATATAGACAGAGTCAGTCTTCCAAAAGAAATTAT
Source organism: Pachycephala philippinensis (assembly GCA_013397055.1). Lineage (NCBI taxonomy): Eukaryota > Metazoa > Chordata > Aves > Passeriformes > Pachycephala > Pachycephala philippinensis. The sequence continues at coordinate 94,124 of VWZT01016799.1, forward strand.
AAGTTCTCTTCAAGGCTTGTTTTTGTTTGCGGGTTTTTGTGGAGGATCTTTGTTTGGCTGGGGTTTTTTTAGGCTTTTGTTGTCGTTGTTTTGGGGTTAATTTTTTATTTTTGTTTGGTTTCAGTTTTGTTTTTATTTCTTTCCCTTCCCTAGAATGCTTTAGACATTCTACTTTATTCGTTTCACATCCTGTTCTCTCAGGCAATGGTCAGTGCTGGCTGTTTCAAAGGAAGCTATAAATGTTTTGTTATTTGATTAGTTCTGCATAAAGAGATATTTTTTTCCTCTTTTCAGTAGATCACATTATGCACTGAAGCATAAATTTTTATTATTCTTGTAATTATATATTAGTTACAAAAACTGCCAAAGTTATTTCTGTGTCCATAAACTTTTATAGATCCAATTAGAACTGCGAAAGAGTGATATAAGCAATATCCTTTGGCCTTTAGAGTACACTCCAGAGTTTTGAACAATATTTCAAATGAAAATATTTTTGGCAAATCTGATTTCCTGATTGTTCTATTACTTTGTGTATATTTATTTTAATTATGTTGATGACTGAATTCTATAAATTTTAATTTTTTTTGTGAAGTAGAAACTTGTACTAAAATGATTCAAAAATCAGTATGGAACAAAAAACCCCACCAACCAAAACAAAAAACAAAACAAAACAAAACAAAACAAAACAAAACAAAAAAAAAAAAAAAAAAAAACAAAAAAAAAANGGAAAGAAAAGGAAAACAGCAAGGCAATATTCTTTAACGTTTACTTATAAAACACAAGTGCACGAGTTATTAGTTAAGAAACTTTGCCAGTGATATGAAGGTATCCAGGGTGATATAAGCAAGGAATAACTACGAATACTAGGAAAAGTTTTATGCAAAAATGAAGTGTCTTAATGGGACTGTACCCAGTGTTAGTTATGAACTGAAAAACCTTCCTGACATCAGCTGCCATTGCAGGGCACTCACTTTCCTATAATCCAGCCCCAACAGGTGTGTCGGTTATTTTATACAACTACAATGGAGATAAACAGTCCCAATTTAGCAAATTAATGACTGGCAAAGAAATGTGATGTTAATTGAGTTACACAGAATAACACAGTCCATCTTTCACAGGTTATGGAATCCTATCACTACCACTCCTAGAGAGTGACACAGCACAGTACTGAAACTGTTCCAGGAACACAAAAGCCCAGTGTTCAAAAAGGATGATACAATCAAGGCTTTAGGATTTGTCAGGAAAGAAAGAAAAGAGGAAAAAAAACCATTTTGTTACAGTATCATTCCACTGGTCACTCATTTCCTAAATGCTGCACACAGACCTGATTTTATAATCCCAAAAGAGTATAGTGGATTCTTTTAAAAGTCAGAGTAAGGAAAGCATATGGAATAGTTTCCACGTAAGAAATAAGTTGAAACTCCTGTGTATAATGTTGCTTAAGGATGATTGAACAGAGAACAATATGGAGTAGGTATGTTTGGCTGTTCACCATCTTCCGTAAAAGGGAACAGGGTGAAAACAGAGTCACTTTCTCAGCCAGTGGCAGAACTGTACAACTTGCTGCAAAAAGTGAGAAGGGGGCTATACTTCTGAATATGTTTCCAGGGAAACTAAACTCTATACCAAAGGAAAATACATTAAGGTTTACTACGTATCCAAAATCACATTTGGTTGCTAAGGTCTCCTAAAAAGGAAACATTAGGAACCTTAAGAGGAAGTATTGTATATGTTCAGCAGCTCACTGACAGCAATAGACAGGATATCAAGTGAAATGGACCTCGATGTGATTATCTGTTAATATTCATATAGTCTCAAAGTTCTTAAAGACGTGTTCCACACTTTGGTGTATTGCTTTTAATTTGCTGAAAATAACTGTCTTCTCTCCAAAACTGAAGTCAGCAGATAGCAATTCTCTAGTCTCTGGAAATAACTTTTCTTTATTGTAGCCTGCTAATCTGATCAGGCAGCCCTTGGCAGCTGTTGTATTCCCAGGTGAATGGTACAGAGACATGAGCAGAAACTCTGATGAAGGCATCTGCACTTTTTATAGTCAGTAACAACACTGCAGGAGGGAAGGGATAGAAAGAGGAGAGGAAAACCAAGTTTAGAGATCATGGAAATTGTTGTCAAATCCATGATGTCTCTTTTGTAAACAACTGTAAGTATAAAATACTTCTCATGGATAACTTGTGGATAACTATTCCACCACTAACCTCCATGGGCTGCCATGAGACAGCCTAACTCTCCGTGGTATTCACCAAAGGCTGCAGGGGAATCTGCTCCAGCACCTGGAGCACCTCCTCCTGTTCCTTCTGCCCTGATCTTGGTGTCAGCAAAGCTCTTTCTCCTGCATATTCTCTCTCCTTTCTCTGGCTGCATTTGCTGTTGTACAACAACTTTTCTCCTTCCTAAATCTGTTATCACAGGGATGCTGCCACCATCACTGGTGGGCTCAGCCCTGGCCTGCAGTGGGTCCGTCCTGGAGCTGGCTGGAATTGGCTCTGTTGGACACGAGGGAAGCTTCTGGCACATTCTCATAAAAGTCACCCTTGTAGCCCCCAGATACCAAAATCTTGCCACACAAACCAAATACAGAAACAACTGCAACTTTCACCAGGTTCAGTGTGGCCAGGGTCTGTTCCTGGGCTGATGTGGATACAGGCAGTCCTTTACACAAGGCAGAATCTAACTCAAGAATCTTAGTACACTGCAGAGACACAGCAACAGGCACAAATAGCATTGTTAGAACAAAATTGTCTTTGCGTTTTCCTGCACACAGTACCATTGTGGCACATGAGCAAAAAATGGTGTTAATACAATGAAAATTTGATAAGGGCCAGTCTAAAATGATGTTTATTGTTTCTCAGGCCCAGCAATTTAAGTGGTTCTCAGTGGCTTTGCACTTCAGCATTGTTGTTGCTAAGCAGCATGTTGAGAACAATTTACAGTATCCTGTAGTTTACAGAAAATTACAATGTTAACTTTCAAAATTTTTTCTAGCTGTCCAGTGCTCACTTTCAGCCTTTAAACATTACTGTATATTTGGCTGAAAGAAACAACCACCTTAGAATATATTTTTGTTAATGTGCAGAATTTCGAGGTTTTATATAGAGACAGGGAAAAATTCTTCTGAACAGTGAGAGCCTGTGTCATAAATGGGAACATTTAATGATTCTGTTCTATTTCGTCTTCCCACTACATTCATTACCATATCACTATGTGCAGAAATAACAAGCAAAGACACCCTAATATACTTGTCTTACACAGGGATATGGCTCAATAAGACTCAGAAGAATTGCCTTTGATGTGTATACTACAAAGATTATCTAAAAGAAATGAAAAATTGGGAAGGAATTGTATTAGAGTAGACCTCAAACCTACAAATTTCTCTCTTAAGGATGAAGCATTTCTACTTCCTTAGCAAATATTGTCCCTAGCTGGAGACAAGAAAGAAACAGATCTTTGCTTCATGATCTTCTTCATCCTCATAAACCTTTTAAAAATTGAGCAATGGATATAAGTGTTTTACTTTTGGTTAAACTTTCTTTTTTTTCTACATATAAGCAGTTATGTCTAGGACTGAAGATTTTTGCAGCTTATCATCATGGCTATTCTAGCTGGTTCTATTTTTAGAAGTTGCATTACAGAGCACTTTTCACAACATGCAGCATGCATTTTGCCACAGTTCAGAGCATTTATATAGGCAGAAGCAGACCCACTTTCAAGCAGTGATGCAAACAGATACCACTGCTCAGTGGGTCATATAAACTCTTATCCTGGACAAGTAAAATTTGTCAATATAAAAAATATGGTTTACTATAAGGGTGAATTTAAAACATTGCCTTGTGAACCTATGAAGTTCACAAAGTACATCTTAGATGAGCTATACCAAGAAATCAGTCTCTGGTGTCTCGTTCCTGAAATTTTAGTAGCTTTTTTATTATAAAACATAAAAGTGTTTTGGAACATCCTTTACTATCAAAACCAAAGCTTTTAAATCTTCTAACATTGCCACAGGGACTTGCATCTCCCATTAAGAGGATAGAGTCTGAATACAACAAAAATAAAGAGTCAGAATCTTTGGCTAGTGTTCCGCCGGGGGTAACGTTCGTATAAAGCTGAACTTTAAAATACCAATCTCATTTGCAATAAATTTCCATGACTGGCTTGGCAGAAGCAGGAAGCCAATAGTACTGTAACTGCCACCTTATCAGAGAGATGTCTGGAAAATTTTGCCCATATCTTTCCTGCTTATCTTGTGCTCGAAGTTCAGTGCAATTTCTTGGGTTTGATGTATTCTCATCAGTGTTATTTCCCAATGCCTGAGCAGTGCTTAATGACATCCTAATGGGGAAGGCTACTCATTAGCAGCAGTAACAAAGCAAAGTTGCTCACATAAATTAATGATCCATTCTCATGGTAGTCCTTGACACTGGGAAATATTAACTTTGTTTTATTGATCAGAAAGACAGAGAAGTGAGATAAAATTACTTTCTGCAGCCATGCAGGAAATCTGTAGTAGGCCCAGGAACAAAATGCATCTCCTAAATTCCACTTCAGGGGGTTACATTTCAGTAGCCCTGTGATAAATGAGGAAGGAGGAAAAAGATTTGTCCTGTTCTGTCAAAAAGATTCTCTCCTTCATCATTGGTGTCCAAGCAAATATTGCTAATGTACAGCATCAGTGCTTTCATGAGTAGCTCTTACCTTGGGGTCATTGGGATCCATCCCCATCCGAACTGTATTATTTCTGGTAAATGTTTCCTGAGTCTTATTTCCCTAGTGCAGTAAGTGAGGATGGTACAAATAACTGCACTGATGCTGACACCGTACCACAAGGCAGAAGATGGATATGATGCCTAAGCAGTATTAGTAGCAATTCCCACCAGCCAAAAACCATTGGAGCCTGCTGGCCTTATTGCAGACTATCCACTTTAGCTCTGTCCCACTCAGTTCTTAATTCTACAAAAAATTCTATTTTAAAACTTTGGATAAATAAATCCTACTCAATTAAGCAGGATATTGGCTAAGTGTACATGGCTGGACAAGAAGCTTTGCAGATTCATAAGGGTTGAACCAGTACCCAAACAATTATTTCTTAAAACAATTTTATTAGAGTATCATGGGCTGCCTAAAAGCATTTTAATTTCTACATGTCTTTAGCAAGATATGTATACTATTTCTCTTTTGAAAGAGAGACAAAGAAATGAAAGCAATGCTTCTATTCCTTCTTTCCAAACTTACATAGACTATCCATAGCAGGAACATACCTACTGGAGGTAGCTTTGTGGGTTCTGCTGGTAAAAACTCCTGGGATGGTAAGCATTCCCTGGAAAACGTGAGGTCATCGAGTGCTATGCCATCTTTGGGGCCTTTTCCGGCTATCCCTTCAAAGACAACTTGAAAATCTTCATCTCCATCTCCAGACAGGGTCAGTGCCTTGCGCTGCCAGAAATTTCCCTGGTTTCCAGTAAGATTAAGGAGAATTTTTTCATGTTTCAATGTAGTTCTCTGGTAGATAATCAATGATCCAATGTGAGCTCCATACATATGATAATAGAAAATTATCTGTAAGAAAAACAAGAGCATAAAGTATGCAATATGTGACTTTAGACAAATTCTGCTACTGTATTTATTCTAACTTTTAAATTGAGCATTATTAGTAGCATTCAGAGTAGTCATTAATTTTACTGATTGAAAAATAATTTAATTAAAATGCAACAAAACAATTTACTAGTGGCAATCTTTTAACTATTGCATAAGCCAAATTTTAAAACCAGCATTAAAATATTCAACAGCTAACCTTGCATCCCTTTGAATGACTCTTGCATATAAATGTAAAAGAACTAAAATACTTTATAAGGAAACAGAGGAATGGAGTACTGCCACTTAAAATGTAAGAAATAACTTCAGTTCACTGAATAATTTTCTGGTTAAAAATGTGTTTCTGTAGATTATAGAGTGTGCAATTAGAAAATAATCCAATCTATAATGGCATAAAAACTTCCACATGGACATAAGCAAAAAAAAGAAAAAAGCTAAAAGATATAAGAGGTCCTTGGATTAGAAAACAGTGATTTATTTATTTTTAGTAAAAATGGTGAAAAGAAATTTTGAAGTACAAAAGACCAAATACATACAGAAAAAATCACTGTGAAAATTCATCACCATAACTGCACTATGTAATTTCCAATTAAATATTGTATTTTTATTCCTTTTGAAGATGCAGCTTTGTTTCTGAAAATCTTGTATGTAGACAAAAGATTTTTATTCAAGGATGTGCCTTTATAGTTGCTGATGTGTATTTATTTTCTCTGCATAAAACTTTTTCCATTGATGTAAATTTTCCTTTTCCATTGATCTGAAAGAGTCTAAGACCCCAAACTAAATCTGTTGTAATATATGATGCAGCATTTTCTTCTCAGATAACCCATTGGAAGAAGTAAAATACTTCAAGAGACTCTCGGATCTTATAAGATGAAGTTTCAGACCTTGAAATACTTTTTTTTCTATTCATACAATTTCCTGTACCAGAAATTTCACTTCCTTTGGTCATTTGTCTATGTGTATGTTTCAGAACTGCTCCTAACCTTCAAAAAGTAAAATATTATAAATACGACTGACTGTTTCAGGCCACGTCATGGATTTCAAGGGTTTGGTCTGTACGAGGTGCATAAACCTGCAGGTTTTTGTAAATGATTTTTCAGGTGATAAAAGCAACAGTTTCCCATAGTTATGCTTCAAGTACTTAATTGCATTTATTGTGTGATACATCATAACAGTACAGAGGTGAACATGTCACTCTCAGTTATTTTACGTTTCTTTGCATATGTTTTACTCTTCATAGAAGTTAAAAAATGGAAAAGGTATTTTTAGAGCATAAAAACAGAAAATGTAGAGAAAAAGATACTCTCAAATATGATGCCAGAATCAAAAGGCCGAGATCTCCATGCTTGTATAAGCAGAATTTTTTTTATATATGTATTTTAGGCATAAAAAATTAACACGGTTCCAATTTTGAAGATAATTTTATAATGGCTAGATTAAATTTTGCTACTGAATATCATAATTAGTCAATTTTTCTTGTGAATCATAAAATCAAACCCTTTATATTTAATACTTCCTGACTTTCTTATCTATGAAGAGTTTGGAGAGTTTTCAGACAGAAATATTTCAGTAAAATGAACTGGTTAAAATCTCAAACATAAGCAAAACGCTTTCCACGTTTCAGAAAAACTCTTTTCTGGTTTTGATTTTCCTCATGAATAGTATGAGATAAATGAAACTAGAGGCAAGTGACCGGACATTTTGCACAGAGATGTCACCTTCATAGCCAGTAAACAGTTTAGGACTGTTTCAGCCTAAGACAACCTTCCTTTGATGGGCATATTTCTGTGATCACACAAACAGTTCATTTCAAAAGCTTTTTTAAAAATGGCCTCATCAAAATTATGCTCTTGAGCGACCTACTTATCAGATGTATAAAGGTGAACTTGCCGTTTCAAAACAAGGCGTAGCTAAAGTTTCTGGGAAATTATATTTTTAGCAAAGACTATAAGATGTTATCAAAACCAGGAAACTTTTTATTCCAGGTTTGCGAAGAAATGTTCAAGCTGAAGTCACTACAATGTGCTGTAGTGGTTTGGAAGATCAAGGCTTACACTTCTCCATTCTCCAGAGAAGAGCTGGTGACAAAGCCTCCTGTCACACATCCTTCCTTTTGCAGTTGTATTCTTTGAAAACCAATTACTATTGCACTTGTACACACTGTCTCCATAAAAGCACAAACCTTTAAATAGCTGTTTGTTACTTTGGACAAGTTGCATAAACATGGTAAATCAGACACTACATTCACTGTCAGCTTCATCTGAATCTCCCAGAGTACTCATTTACTTCCAGAACCATTCTTCTCCTGCACCAAGATATATTTTTTCTTATGATTTCAATGAAATAAGATCAGGTCCTGACTCCTCTAAAACAAGATGGTTTTTTTTCTCAAGAATTAGTTCAGTAATAACCTTTAATCATTTTAGGAGCACTCTCTTGGTGAAATCTAGAAATCACATTCTTCGTTCCTGCTATTATCACACCCTCACATACCTTGCAGTTTTTATTCCTTCTGCTTAGTACTGGACTAGAAATCCTAGCTTTATGTCCTGGTAGCTGAAAAAATGAACTCTTTATAAAAATATAATGACCAGATGGCTCTTGCAGTGTATGATCAGTAGCTGGTCCAGTGCCCAGTTTCGCAGTACTGCTAGTTCTGAGGTGCCAGTCAAAATCATCATTTTCATCTTGCTTCCATCCACAAAGGTCAAACTCAAAATTGCAATGCCCAATGGATGTACCTGAAATATATTTGCACACACATGAAAAGAGATTTATTTTCAAGTTGTTAGTTAGGTACATATAGTTCAAGCTAGTACTCAAATCCACAGGAAAAAAAGCTTCACTATAAAAAAATAATACCCATGTATCTCATTAAAAACAGCATTTTTAGTGTTCTAGACTATAATAATAGGCCAGACCTACTTGCATATGTATGAGGTGGGTATCCGTGCTTTTTTTACTACAGTCAGCAGAATCCTTGGTATAAATGTAACTAAATTTAGTAACCTATTTTAGCTCCTTAGGGTCTTAATTGGCCTCCACAGGGCATTCTAGACATATGCAGAAAACCAGCCTCTTTCTGAAGGAACACGTTAAGATCAGGTGAGAACAAGAGCAAATGCCTCTATCTATAGAACAGATACATCCAAATATATTGAGCACCACAAAAACCCAGCCTCTATACAGACACATACAGGCAAAACATAAACGTAGGTGTGATAACCTTGAGCTGAATCCCACACAAAGTTAGTCTACTTTTGCACAATTCCTCAATTCACTTGTATTTTCTTAGACAACATAGAGACATAGATAATAATGTTGCTTGTGTATTGTGTCCAAAGAAAGGAAAGGGCCTGGAGCACAGATCTGATGAGGAGGGGCTGAGGGAGCTGGGGGTGTTTAGTCTGGAAAAAAAGGAGGCTCCGGGGTGACGTTATTGCTCTTGACAACCACTGGAAGGGAGGTCGTAGTGAGGTGGGGGTCGGGGTCTTCTCTCAAGTAACAAATGATAGGAGAAGAAGAAAGGACTTCAAGCTGCACCAGTAGAGGCTAAGATTGGATACTAGGAAAATTTTTTCACTGAAAGGGTTGTTAAGCATTGGAACAGGCTGCCCAGTGAAGTGGTTGGGTCACCATCCCCTGAGGTCTTTAAAAGACACGTGGATATGGCACTTGGTAGTGAAATTGGCAATGCGAGGTTAACAGTAGGATTCAATGACCCTAAAGACCTTTTCCAACCTAAATGATTCTATGATTATCTACATTTCTCCTTAAGTTGTACTTAATGCCTAGAAAAGGAGAAAGGTGTCGTAATTTTGGTTGATTTTTATATGAAAGAACATCCATGCTCTTTATCAATTTTTGAATCTTGAATGCCAAAACAGCCAGCATGGTGAGTAAACTGTCAACATAAATTAAAGTTAAGTCAATTGCATCATGCCATAAGTTTAAGTTCTGTATATTTTTCTCTCTATACATCTATAAGTTCATTATAATGATTACCAAGACTAAAATTCCTGAAGTAGGCTGGAATTTCAGCAGAGACTTCAAGACACTTTCAACTGCGCCCTGAATATTCTTACTATTATTGCTGAAAAGGAAAGTGCTTTGAAGATAAATTTGGAAACTGTATGGATCATATTGTAGGACAATATCAGAAATTATAAAATGTCTCTTCCAAAATGTAGACAAAATCTGAGCCTTTTCTGAGGTCTTATAAAGTTCAGCCACTTGAAAGTAGTTTTATTTAACTAAAAGGAACTCAGAAGCATCTGTAACAAGGCCAAGGAACTAGAATCCATGGAATCTAGACATGGACCGAAACAGGACAGAGAGCTACCTCAAAAATTTCAGGCTGAAATCAAATAAAGTATTTCTTTTTTAAATTTTAATCTGTGAATGTCATAAAGCAAAAAAGTTAGAAACTTTTTCTTAAAAATATGAGCTATTCAGCAAAACTAGCTTCACTGTCTTTTACCTTTGTCTGCAAATATAATGCCATCTGAAATAACAATTAAAACCAACCCAAACCTGATGTGCTAAATGATATGATTATCTTTTATGAAAATCCCAAATTGTAGATTAACTCAGCTGAATGCAACTGTCCATAAAATTTGTCATAATCATATTTTTCCAGCTGATTTAGTTACTTAATATTTCAAGATCATTCTGAAAGAAATTCTTTCCATTATTTACAAATTCCATCTTAATAAAATTCATGCATACATCTGACCATTTTATTTTATAGACATGTTTTCAAGAATCAAGACCTTAAGGCATGAGCACTGATATCCTTGCTAATGTATATATTGGGTATTACCTAATCTAAATTTAGATGTTCTTGTAGGATCTCTATAGTCAACAAAGAGAAATACTCGTATCTGCAGGACAATTTATTTAATCTAACTCAAACAACTGATTTTAAGTTGCATGAACTTCAGCCTGAAAGCAAGTTACTCCACTGATGAAAAAGAGAATTTAGACAGCCTGCTTAGAAGCTCAAGTTACTGCACATGATTGTGCATTGCATATTGAATGACTCCCACAGTTTTAAAGCACCATAATGCTTCACTGTAAAGCTTACAATAAAAATGCAGTTAGGGAAATTTTTAAAAATAATTTTACAATTTTTTTTCTTTACTTACAAATAATAATTAAGAAAACACATTAGAGGAAAGTATTTACTTTGTGGGACTGTTTCAATTCATCTCTTCCAATGGGAAATTAGAATAAAATCCATATTGTAGTAGTTGCAAAAGTAGATCCCATCAGTTTATTTGAACCATTTTGCCCTTATTGCTTCAGTTTTTACTTGTCTGATGATATTTCATGGGAAACACAGACAATCCAGAAAACTCAAAAAAACCCCCAGAAAACTCCATGAATAAACAGTTTTGGAAAATTTCAGAAAATAAAAGCAGAAGTTTGAGAATCTTTTTTGACAGAGTAATTGCAACTGGAAATACTCATTTTTAGTTGCAGAAGATCTGAAGTTGTCCTATATAGATTAGTGATGTACTGTTCCTGGACTGGAAATCATTGAGTAGTTTAATTGTATGAAAATAAATTGCAAAACATGGTTCCTTTGCCATGTACCTTAGCTTTCATAGGATAGCAGCATACCTTTGCTTCATAGAATTGTATTCACCAAGGATTTGATAAAATGAATTCATATTCTTAGTGAAAATGAGGCAACTGTTAATATGGTACCAAACAATGCAGATTTGATTGTGCGAGTAGCGGTAGAAAAAAAAGGTGTTCATACCATATATTATGATCCAGGAGGAGCCATCTGATATCAAACATCGTTCTTTGAATCAGATACTACATATGCTGCTTCTTGATATGTCTTGTAAAACCAAAACTGTACAATATGCAGATTAAAATGATTTGCTGAGACCTGACAACCCTTGAAATATCTAAGGAGGTAGGTCCCTCATCTCCCAAAGGTATTACGCTTGAATTATTTTTTCAGCTTTAATACATTCTTTTCATATGGAAAGGAGGATAATTTTATTCTGCTTTTAATGGCAGCTGCTTTCTGAGTTATTTTAATAAATTCATTAGCAGTTCTTTGTATTTTCTATCGTGTGACTTTAAATTAAATAATAGTAATTTAAAATCCTTAAAAGCCAAGGAATAGAATTAAATTATTACCTTCTTGTTTGCTTTCTTAGCTGAGCTGTCGAAAGTATTTGAGTAATAAAAATTCACAGCACACACAGTTATTTATGATAATTATATTAAAAAAACTACCATACTTACTGCAAATACTAGGGCTTTCATCTGAGTTATCTGAACAGTCATTTACAAAATCACACAGATTATTCTTTGGGATGCAGTACTTGTTGGCACACATGAATTCCTCTGATGTGCAAGGTTTGTCTGAGATAAGCAGAGGGGAACAATCTTCAAAGGTAATATCATCCACTGCCACATCTCCCATGTAACTGACACCACGTTTTGCCCTGAAAATAACCTAATAAAAATTACAGAGCTATTACAGTAAGCCACTGATAAGATAGAGAAAAGCTTATACACACAACATGAAAAGAACAGACTGATGGTCCTCGCAAATCTTTTAATATGAAGTGGTCAGTTCTTACTGTCAAAGCATAGTTCTACAAAAGCTTGTACTACATTTAGCACAGATCTGTCACTATAGTTTTTGAAGGACCATCTGCTAACATTACAAAGCACACAAAAAAAAGGAAATAAATCATGCCACTCAAAGAGATACTAGTCCTCACTCATCCTGAATTAATGGCAAGGGTTCCACCTACTTCTGCAAAGTAAGTCTGAAAAAGACTAGTCTGTCATCCATCATTTATTCCCATGAATGTAAAAAGAATTTTTAAATTTCATTAAAATTCCAAGACAGAAGTACCAGGAAATGTAACTCTTTTAAAAACATGTTACTGACTATCGCTGGTTTTTTGTGGTTTTTTTTCATAAGTCTACAACTAAGCAAGCAGCTCTAAGAGGCTTGGGAATCTGCTCCAATTTCAAAGTGAACATCATGCTCAAGGTTCTTTTTTCAAAACCCAGAGTTTTTACTTACTGCACACTAAGGAGAAAGAAGTAGAATATTTTAAGCAGAGTTGGATTCAAGGACAGAAGGGATTGTCAGTCTTAAAAATGGATATCAGTCTGAGATTAAAGAGGAGTGAAAAATCTCCAAAAACTTGAGTCCCGCTCAGATAACCAATCAGACAGCCAAAAGGATGATTTCTTCTATTCGGGAGGAGAGGTATGTGCATGGTGTAAGAAGGGAAATGCTTAATATAGAAGTACTAATAGCCAGCTCTCCAGGAAGCACATCACCTATGAAGACACACCTGAAAATCTGAACGAATTCCTAAGAACACTTCTGCTCTGTTCCACTGAGGACCTTGGCTGCCACTTTGAGTCCACAGTTTAGAAGTCTTGTTACTGCTTCTATAGAGTACCTAAAAAATAAAATAATTCTAGGTCACAAAAAAATATGTTTCCATTACCAACTCACTTTAGAGTCCTATAATTATATACAGGAGTACAAAATTGTCTTGTACATTTAATCTCTATTCCACCTTTAAAATTCATAGAATCATAGAATATCTGGAATTGGAATGCGCAATCAAATCCAAATCCCTACTCCTTGCAGGAATACCTAAAGCTGAATCACATGTCTAAAACTGTTCAGGTGCTCCTTGCACTCTGTCAGGCTTGGTGCTGTGCCCACTGTGCTGGGGAGCTGTTGTAGTGCCCACCCTCTGGGTGAAGACCCTTTCCTAATGTCCAGTCTTACACAAATGGAGATGTCAGTGTAAATGACTACACTAAGAAAATAATGCTTTAAGAATTTCTAATCTCCTCATAAACATACCCAGCCCAGAGCCTTAACTGGACTAATGTATCTCGTTAATTTATTCAGAGTGGCTAGCAGTGAATAAAAATTGATCATTAGTGGGTTGTGATTCAGTTGTACAACATGGAAACAGCGCTAACAAGACTTACTGAAAAATATATTTGTTCATGCATACAATTAACTGCTCTTCTAGGATAGATTTTCTTGTCCTTTCTCATGAAGGATTTTGTTTCTTCCACAAATAATTTTTTTCTTTTTTCATAAACACCAGACTTCATCTGTCTGAGCAATGAAAGACTTTTAAAAGCCCATACCCTTGTAAACAGCAAATTGGGGAACGATGACACTCTTCAACATGAGCAGAAAGTCCTAAATATTCTTTGATCCAACCTCATGGGCATCCAGATTCAACTGAGCTTACAATAACAAGATGGGTGTTTGATGAAGTGTGTCAAGCTCTGTCTCCAGCCACTACTAGCAGAGCTAAACATCCATTCACCAGTTGCCTGAACTACTTCTGCTTTCAAGGATTTCCTGCTACTCTGTGTAATCTTCTTAGGGCAGCCCAGGCATTTTTCATCATAATGAAAAAACCCCTTTTTTTTCGTTTTAAATTTATGCAGTCCCATGAGTGTATATGATGTTGCATAACAGGTAAGTTCTGCCAAGCAAACAGCAAATCCTCACACTAAAGAGCTTTCATTTCAGGGGAACAAAACAAATAGATAGTATATTAAATTGGATAGAAAAACAAGTGACTTCTGACTTTATAGACAGGAAGATCTGCCCGTAGAAGACATGAATTTTAAGTGAAAATAAATAAATTAGAGAAAAAGGGATTACAGATGTTATCTGAAAGAATAAAGTGCGCTGAATAAGAAAATATCTTTTTTACTCTCAAATACAAACTATATATTTATATGTTAAGGTAGATACATGTGTGACTATAGACATATACATACATGCTTTTACAGACTGTAAATTATCTACTTTATTACATATCCAATTCCTTCATCAGAAATTAATATTTTCTATCATATCATGATAAAGGTTAAAATTTTAGAGTAAAACATGGCCATAAATGTGTGTGCTATTAAAACCAAGGGCTTCCCTGTACCTTAATGCACTTTGAAGCTCTCTGCATTTCAATTACATTGCAAAAAAGCACACCCAGTATTTTGGTAGAATTACCCATGCCAAGTGAAAGTACAAAAACTAAATAAAAAAGGTTCCAACAAATAATCAAACTAAGGTTGCTCAGGAAAGTGACAGCAAATCAATGTTTAAGAAAGTAGTAGAAACAGGAAGGTAGCCATTCATGCAAACAGCAGGGAAATCTTCATCAATCCTACGTGATATTTGATGGCATGGATGCAGACTAAAATGCAAAAGTCAAAAAAATGTGGTAGTCTTGGGGGAAGGTATTAAAGGTCTTAGGGATTAAAGGTCTTTTAAGCACAGAAAATATTCACATTCATACAATAGTTAGAGCTTCTTAACAGAAATAATGAGAAATCACCTAAATAATTTTATGTTCTGGGTTATTCTTACACCCATTATTAATTGATTAACCAAGCAATTGAAACCAGGCAATTATCAACAGCGTGCAAAGGTTTCATGATTTTCCTTTAGTACATCTTAAAATCAATTAAGTTGGGGGTGAGGGAGAATCAGTTAAAGAATACAGAGAAATTGTAATCTGTGTTGAAATTGAGAAAAAAA
This sequence comes from Pachycephala philippinensis, assembly GCA_013397055.1. Lineage (NCBI taxonomy): Eukaryota > Metazoa > Chordata > Aves > Passeriformes > Pachycephala > Pachycephala philippinensis. The sequence goes on from VWZT01016799.1 coordinate 109,305, forward strand.
AAATTCTATACTAGACTCATTTGCCTTTTGTGGTGGTAATACTGGCCATGGCTCCATAGAATTTGCTGCTGATTTCTACAAAACACTCTTGGAATGTGATTCCAACTAACATGGGTTCCTACACTGTAAAGAAGCCCTGGACCCTGGAGTATGCCAAAAAGTCTCAAAGCACATTAATCAGTCCCAAGCCTTAAAACTGAGGATGAGCCATCTTTATGCTCTGATTTCCCACTGATTCCAATGAATTAATATTTGACTGCTTGCTAAGCAGCCTAGCAAGATCTTTACCTAGCTGGGAGAAATTCAACTATATTTTTAAAAAATTGTTTAGGAAAAGTCCAGGAAAACACAGAACACGCTTCCACTGAATATTTAGCAAGTCACATGCTGGGGGTGCAGGTCACCACATCCCAGATTTAATTTCTAATATCAACACACATATTAATTTTGTTTTCAAAGCAGTTGAATTCTGTCAGCTTTTTATTATAGCTAGTCATTCTGAGCAACTGAGCTAGTGAGAATTTATTTGTATATTTAAATCCACGTGCACTGCCCACATCCAATATGATACTGAGTGCACAGGTGACTGGGTAACTTATACCGAGTATTTTTTCAATCCATTCCTGATGCTGTAGGTATTTCATAACATTCCTGGGAAATCCCATTATAAGCACAGAGCTGTGTGGTAAAAATAATTGTTTAGAACAATGTTGCTGTTTTCTTCATTTCTCTCTGCAGTGACTCATTTGATCTACAAGCTGCTAATGAGTAAAATTTCCTTTACAGAAGTGCTTTTATTTTAACTGGAGTGAAGAAAAGGGTATGGGAAAGCAAATTTGTTGCTTATATACCACAGAAATAGTTCAATATTGCTTACATGAACATAATCAATCTCTGAAAGTGATATGTTCAGCTTTTCAAGGAATAAGCTCCTTCTACAAAATTTTATGTCAAATTTTGGTACAGTTACTTCTTTTTTTCATGCTCCCACATTTAGCCAAAGACCTTGATGTCCAAATATCTATTGTTGCTTTTCAATGTCAAGTGGCACTGTGTGACACTAAGCTTTTTCTTGTATGGAAATTCCAACCATGGCATGTCTATAACAGTCACAATTCTTGGTTGTTGTAGAAAATTGTAATTTCTCCAATCTGCTTGAGCCCATGCTTCCTTCAGATCATAACATATTGAGAGCAGTAGAGTGTTAGCAATTGTTCATTTTCATTTATCAGAGCCTAGGCTTTAATGAAACTAAAAGAGAAGGCATAAATTTCCTCACAGTAATTTCAAAAAAAAAAAAAAAAAAAAAAAAAAAAAACAAAGCAAAGAGCATCTCCGTACCTCCAGAGAACCTATTGTTGAACCATTCATGTGATTCCAGAATATGATTTTGCATCTGGGCCCTGTAAGGGAGATAACTGGGGTAGCAATGTCAGCTGTGTGACCAAATTCTCCATTCGAGCTGTCTGCAAAGAGATACCAGCCTTCTTCCGTGCACCTGCTCAGAGAAAAAGGGTTATAATTTATTAAAACAGAAAATTTCATCATAATTAATTTATGATTGCAATATTTCCTTAGATAGCATCTGCTGTCTGGGTATCTGGATGCATCTCAGTGTGCAGCCAGAATCGAAATAAAACCCCTTGCAAAGGCAGCTAGTATTTCCATATCAGATATCGGCAAAAAAAAAAAAAAAA
>VWZT01016799.1:111015-138563 GCA_013397055.1 Pachycephala philippinensis
AAAAAAACAAACAGAAAACCAAAAAAAAAACAGGTGAAGTCAACCCACAGGATCATGTACATGTGGGTAGAGGGACTCTGGCTTTCCCTACTGCCCTCTTTCCTCAGGGAAATCAGAGGGTTTGATCCTGGCCTAAAGTCAAGAAAATCCAAGATATTGGGTGAAATTTTGTTCCGGGAGCTACTGGGAAAGATGAGGCTGTCTTTGAAGTAAGCATCAGACTCTGAGTGTACAGAGAGACCGAAGTACAGTTTTAGTGTTTTGGGTATTTAAGATTTAGCCGCTAAAACCTTACTTTCCAAAATAAAATGCAGCTGTTGACCAAAGTTAAGATTCTCTTCTCTCCAACAGAGGTGCTTCACTCTCAGTACTCCTCAAAATAATCTTTCCAACAAGTGCTCACAAACCAGACAATGGAGGCTATATTTTTAAATAGTTGCTGGTATTAGGTTTTCCTTTCTTTTTGGTTTTCCTGATTGGCCAGGTTCTGAACAACCACTCTGTAAAGTTGTATCACTACAGTTGTGAGAAGAAAATGACCATACCCAGCAAGCCCTGGCAAGAGAAATACAATGTATTCAAAGATGTCATGGCATCAGGTTCTTCACAGCCGGAAAATCCTGCCTAATGGAAAGAGTCAGGAATTTGATGGTACAGATTCAGAAACAGGCCTCCAAAAATCCTCACAAATCAGAGACTGGTTCACTGCTTATTAGCTGTACTACTGCTTCTACCTCCCCTGGTGTCTCACCAGAAAAGAAAAAAACATCCAAACAAACAATTAAAAAGGCAACATTTTAATGGGACAGATCTTCATTTTGCATAATCAGATATGCTACATGTGAGATCACTGAAAACTGCTCATAAACATAGCAGGGACCAAAGTTTGTCTGGGTGGAATCCTAGGGGGAAGAGTAAGGATCTGTGGAAATCAGGATCTTCTCCACAATCTTATTTTTCTTTTCATAAAAAGGCAGATGAGAGAATTGCTGCTGACACTTTTTTTTAATCACTGAATCCTGGAAACTCAGACATCTTTATAATTACTGTATGCACTTACTTCATCCTTTAGCCTAAGCATTAAAACATTCTCCAAATAAACTGCCTGTATTATAACTAATAGTTGAAAGCTTTGAAAACTCATGGTTACAGATCTTTCAAGAAGTGTGTATTTGGAGAATTCATTTATTTTTCTTCTTTCTGCTGAAGAAAGCTGTTATTTCAAGGTGGCAATTTTAGGTTTCTTTTTTGCCTTGGTGCTAAGTATTCTACCAGAGACTGGCTTGGAGGTAAAAGAGGATCCTGTTCTCTTAAGGTTTGCAAAAATATTGAAAAATTCAGAATTTACTCTGCTTCTGGGAACTCATGCCTTCAATGGCCCAAGGGTGTCAGCACTGTATTTACAACAGCATTCAAAAGGACTGTAAGAAGCAGAATGATAAAAAGCTCTGAAAAGCAATAGCACTTACAGACCTCATATTTTCCAGAGTATTCAGTATTACAGCCATGCCTCTCAGTGAGATTACTTTGAAACAGTGGCAGGGTACAATCAGTACCATGATGAAATTCAATCATCCATGTCTTATTGGTGTGTTCTGTCAGACATGTCTTTGACCCGAAGGCAGGCCAAAGATCACATCTCTGCCTAGATACTGCTGTGCCATTGCCCATCCTAAGAAGGCAGAGTCATTGCAACTTTTTTGACCTTGTTTCAGTGTTTTCTATAATATCACATTTAAAACCAGTAACCCAGACGAAAGTCCCCTGTATGAAACACTTCACAGTGCTAGCCATTAAACGTGGTGGTGGTATGTGATTACAAGAATATTAAGGTTATGCAAGCAAATAATGGGAAAAAGAGGGATCGGACGGGGATGGGTAAGTATGTGAAGAGTAACCTTGTTCACTTTCACTCCTATCATGGAAATGTTTACACTTAGGACTACAAGACTAATGTACTTGTGACCTATCCATGTTTAAAAGGAAAGCATTCTTCTAGTGAAAATTAACCTGCATCATGTTTGCTCACAGAAGAAAGCGATTTCTCTGTCTTGAATTCTTAAGCTGCCTGGTATAGAAGCCTGAACGGCATTTCCAGAGAGGTGCATGATCTACATGGGAAGAGCTTGAAGAAAGTAAATAGTAGTCATTCTGTTTGAAGGGAGTTCAAATGCTAGAGGGCCCATACCTTCCGTGGATGCAAATTTTTTAGCAGAGCCAATTAACGTACATGCAATCAACTGTTCAGTTTGTCAAGCTCTGACTTTGAAAGTAAAGGATTTCTTAGCTGGCCCACTTTTATTTTAAACTAGTAAGAAATATGCAGCAACAAGGTATTATAAAGCTTTCCATAAACATAAATTATCAGTTTCTCTTACTCTGCTCAGATGATGTTCTTCACCCCTTCACCCTCAACCTTTATTTTTTAAGTGATCTTCAGAGAAGATAACTTTCTTCATTGTGAGAGTTAATCAACTCATCCCTCCTTAAATTAATTTCTTTCCTATTCCATAAAAAGACTCCCTTGAGTTGTTTTTTGGTTGTTTTTTTTTTTTTTCAATGAGACCTCAAGAAGTTAGTGGTAACAATTGTAAAACAAGGTATTTTTCAACATTTATAATAGTGAGTAAATCTGGCTTTCAGCGTAGGTCTTATGTAAGTTCTGAAATTCAGCAGAATACAGGCAGGCTCCCCTGCCAGTAGCTCCAAGAGCTCAGGCCAATTTAGAAAACTAACCCATGGAAAACCTCTTAGTTGGCAGCTACACTAAGTGTCATTAAAATCTTGATATTTACCCTTTGAAAATAATTAATTTTACCTCTGTACTAGAAGCATTCCCTATACGAAGACACTACTGTGCCAGTCCAAAAATTCTAATTAATTTCAGAGGGAAATTCATAACATTTTAATGGATATAAAAGTTTCAACATAAGCAACTGACCTATATTTGCATACTTGTCTTTGTTAATAGCTTAATATTTCAAATATCTTTTAAAGTGTATTTGGCAAAGAATGGACATTGATAGAAGAATCCTCATGCTATTTCCCCCTTCAAGGCATTCAAAAGAACACAGTGAACTGAATATACTAATTAGGGAAAGATTAGGTGGGTTAAGAAAAGTTGGAGATCTATCCAAAAATTAGGCCCATCTTAAATCTGGCAGTGTTATCACCTCACATCTCATGCTGTGAATTACACATTTCACAGTACTGATTGTCTATTGTTGCAATGTCTGAAAGTGGATCAAAACTTATTCAGATGAAATTTATTGTACCGCAAATTCAAGTTCTTATTTAATGAATTGTTGGACATCTCTCAGTTTTTAAAGTGTTAATTCGTCTGTGTATCTTCTACAAATTGTTTGAGAATGCCTGATTAAACACTTAAATGGACTTATAAAATAGTTTTTACTCATTATTTTTCCTTAGGACTAAAAGCTAAACCTGATTAGAAAATAAACAACTCCCTTTCACTAAAAAGTTCTGAATTCCTTCCAAAGTTCAACAATAATGAGAAAAACAAGCAAACAGAAAACATAAACTGGAGAGGGAAATTTTAGTCTCCTTAGAGTTATAAGTATCCTAATGACCAGCACACCCTACTAAATTTCAAAATTCAGAAAGCAGCAGCCTCCACGTGCATTTCCATTTTTCCTGATTCTCTGTGTCCATAAGCTCTGTACAGTATCTATACAGCAAATCAGAGCCCCACACCTATTGCACCTATTATGCATTGAAAGCATTATCCTTCAGCTCTCCAACACCATCTGTCCTGGATCTGCCAGGTGAGTGACCTGCAATTAGAACAGATGGGTTTCTGTACAGACAAAAACCAAAAATAGTGGTCAAGAAAACCCAGTAGGGCACTAGATGACCTCCAATAGAAGCACCCTCTTGACCAAAGGGGAAGGACTGTGGGATATTGGACGTATCAGGAAAATGTGGGACATCAAAGCTCAAGCTGATGATTTCAATCAGTCAAGGCAGTGGCTTCAGTTTGCATTTTCTACATCCTCGGCACCCTTTATCAAGGTGGTGAGGCTGGGGGAGATCTCTCTCTTCTCACAAAGCACAGCTTCTTTCTCCCAAAGCATAAGTAACCACCTGACAGAAGTTTTGCTAAAGTTAATTCATTTGCAGTTTTTCTGTATTAGATTAGCTACAATTTCCTAGCTAAAAATATTTTAACAAAAGATTTCTGAGAAAAAATTTTGGCTAATATGGAGTTAAATTCTAACCTTTTAATTCCTAAAAAACGTATTTATGAGAAAATATGTATGTTTTTGTCATTTTGTTTCTTGTACTGTCATCAGAATATAGCATTGATATTTTAATGCCTTATATATTTGACACAAGGTGGTTGTAAACTGTGATACTTTGACCTTTCCGTTATGCTAAGTTCATTTTCTGTTGACTCCTAATAATTCTTGTTTATAGTGTCAAAACCAGATGATATGAAAGTTCTGGCAAAAATTTAAGGTATAAAAAGAAAACTTGTCATATTTTCTAGCAACAAAAGTTGCAACACGAACATATAGCACTCAAAAGTCATTATTACAATATTCCAAAGGAAATGGGCAAAGACATAAGGACAGTTCAATCTTTATGTGTTCGTGTAGAGTCCAATGTAACTTGAATATTAAGTGTAAAATGGGGAAGCCATGTACATATTCAGCCTTTTACTTGAAATTTGCCTCTAACACAGGAAACTGCTCAAAGGTGAGTAGAGAAAATTTAGAACTATTACAGAAAGTGTTATAGAAATATATATATATATATAAAGAATAACCCTTCTATAGAAAAAAAAAGCAAACCCTAACATTTCCCTCAATGTTTCATCTGCCTGGAGAAATCGTAAAAAATGCTACAAAAATTCAGAAGTGAAAGACACCTTAATATGCAAGAACTTATTCAAGAAGAAATTTATCACTTCCTTTGTGCTCTGGGAAACAGCTCCTCAATGCACTGCCCAATATGCTCATTAGTTCAGCCAGAAGGCCACAGGTGATATAGGAAGGAGAGGGTACTCGTGTGGTGGACAGTACCAAGGTTTTACTTAAGGTGTACAGTGACTGTGAATCTGAAAGAAATGTAGCAGGGCACATATCTTTACAAAGCATGAGAAGACTTATGATGAGAAAGGAGAATGAGAAAAAAATACTTTGTTTTTTTTGTATCTATGCTTGTTAGATATTCAGTGTCTGCACCAGAAACACTTTGACTACTTATCCTTCTGTAGATAATACAGGATGACCTATTATAGATCACAGACCTCTTCTTGGAGCTTGACATATAACATATTCACGGGCTGAATAAAGATTATTGCAGCTATGAGGATATTGTTTCAGAAAAAGAAACTATATTCAAAATTAAAATGTTATAAAATGTGTAATTTCTAATATTCTAAAAGGACAATAAGAACTCCAGTAATTTAATTAATTCTACGCATGAGAAAAAGATTTTCTCTGCGGAACACTTTTAACCTCTTAAATATTAATAGGTCTTAAATAGTCAGTAACTAAAATCTGTATCTAAAACCTAGAAGAAAAAAAAGAAAGGAAGGATTTCCTTGAATTAAATGTAAGCATTTCTGTATAGATTAAAAAAATTAAAAGATAATTGGGAGCAAACAGTTTTTAGGAATGCAGATTTTCACTTACAGCCATGTGTGTTAAATTACTTTTGATTTGGTTATTCCAAAAAACAGTAAGTTCTCTTATTATGATTTGAAACTTTTTTTTTCCTAGTAACCTCTCATATCCATTAACATTTTATATTAAGGCATAATAAACTCAGAAACAACAAAAGTAATATGATTGTCATGCCATAATAAAGCAGACACAAATTTTTTGGGAGACTGCTTTCTGAAAGGATGTCATAGAGCTATTTCCTACTGCAGAAGCCAACCTCTACTTGTGTTTATAGCTGGATGCCAACAGAGTTCTTTGCATAGCGCTAGAGAAAATAAATTTCTATCTTGAGCATCTAAACTTTGTCACATGAATACAAGGTTTGAGTTCAATGGTTGATTCAAACTGAATGGAACCAAAGGTGCTGAACACACCAAAACACAAGTCATACTGAAACCTGTAATTGCACACTGACATCAGAAAGTTACTCAAAATAAAACCAAGTGTGAGAAGGAATTCTTGTAATAAATAAAACCATGGTATATTTATTATTGGATCTTAAGAGTCAAAATTCCAGAAGAAAATTTCTATCTGTGACCATACTCCAAGTGTAACCAAGTGTAAAACTTTGATGCCTTGCTTTATATAATAAATACAAAATCTGGAAAGAAAATGAGTTGGCAAAGTTTTACCAACACAAAATGATTAAAGTCTTCACAGTTTAATTTATTTTCATTGTGAGATTAATCCCATGCTCTGGCATCCTAACATAAGAGGTAAAAAAGACTTTGGGTACATTCTCTTTCTTTGTACAAAATAAGGTTTGATTAAATTATGATTACTTGCAATGGAATAATTTGACATCATCCTGAAAATAATTTCTGGCCATTATCTTACTCTTAAAAGTAAATGGTGTAATTTAAGTTAGACACACAAGGAAAAAAAAAACAACAACCAAACAAAAAACCCCAAGTAAACAAGAAAAACCATGTACACAATACTTAATAATTTTTTCTCCTATTTTGAAATTCTTAGACTCTCAAATTTAAAACATTTCTTGACAGTTGAAAAAACTGCTGGGCTTAAGTATATTACTTAAAAACTTTAATTTTGCCTGATTTTCCTGTCCTGAATTCTGATAATGATTGCCTGAAAAGCAGACACAAAAGCAAGACGTGTTAAAAATATCTTTATCAGGGGAGCTATTTACACAGTGATAATTATCATGTCAGTTTAGGATTTTATCTCTGCATCCATTTTTGTTTTGATTCATTAGATTTGATGCATGAATTATCATATCAATTAAGTGACTTCAAAGTTTTCAATTAACAGTTGTACCCAAATATCATTAATAATGTCAAAGAATTTGCTACATCACAAATCAGATTTTTTAAGCAGGAAATAAACTAATAGACTTATCCATTTGCTGGTGTCAATTCTGTACACTTGTTTAAGCCTACACAAACTGATACTTATATTGTTACAGCTTTTTGAAACCAAACTGCAATAGAGAATTCCATTTGCTAAGTACAGAAACATGTCACAGGAGCTCTACATTCAAACATGAATAGTGGTCTTTTCAGTGCACAATGCCAGAGTCACCCAGTCCTTTGTAAAACACACAACTGACTTTTTCTAGCTCAAGCCAGGGACTGTCTGTCTCAAGCCAGGCTCCCATGGAAAACTCCCAAAATGGCTTCTAATCCTCCAGCCTTTGGTTTATATATACACACACAAGCTGTTCTCTCTATTTCCAAAGTAATTACTTTCACTTAATTAATGTAATTACAGCTTCAAAGACTCACACCTCCACCTCACAATTCACCAGCCTACATGTGGCTAGCCCAAGTACTTATTCTGGGGAAGCAGATGGTTTGACTCCAAGTATTCACAGGTATTTTTGCTGAAAAAACTCATTGTAAGCTGCACTGCCAACTACTCTTGCATCAGGATGGATCCAAGCATTTCTATACGTAGTTGTGCATATTTTATTGTAATTTGCAAACATACAAGATTACAGTAACACAGCTTGCCTCATCTAACTCCATGGAAGTTTGGGGAAAATGGATGAGGAAATAAAACTAAGCATTGCAGGGTTTTAATTCAACAAAACTGCTGCTCTGCATCTCCTGTGGTAATTTGGAAGGATCTGTTTTCTGTACTTGTCTATAGACCAATAAACAAGGGAAAGGGGGAAACCACAGAATCAAACTGCATCTCATGTGAAATATCACAAGAGGAATACATTACAGAGTTGCCTGAAAACTGCAATCTCTGTGGATCATTTACTTGCTCTTTTCATCAGTCCTTTTCAATATACTGTTAGTTGCATTAAACCCTGAAAATATGTTGAAAACCAGTAATACAATTCCGTGTATCACTGTGCCAATTCAAACTTATAGTGTAAAGGCTGTGAGAGGATTTACTAAGTACACATACAGGGCTGGTATTGGCTAATATATAACAATTAAAGAGCAGTCAATGAAAGATTTGACAGCTAATTTATTGTAAACAGTTGCTCTTTTTTATGGAATATACTTCCTTTTCATATGAGACCTAGAAACAGCTAGATAGCATTGTAATTCTTTGCTATTGTTGAATGATTTTTTCTGGATTTGGTATTTTTGTTTGGGGATTTCTGTAAAAATGCAGTACTTTTAATGAAGTGCACAGTGAAACTAACATATTGAGCTCATTCTTTAATGGTGATAGAAATTCAGGCTGAGTAAATGCAATATAATGTCATTCTAAACTAGTAGCAATATAGCAAAGATTTTTGTTGGAGTGGTCTTAATTTAAAGACCATCTTTGCACTCTATGGGCAGAAAGTAAACACGAAAGTAAACATACATGTCACTAGAACCAGGAAGCATTTTTCTGTTCAGAACAGTTACACTGTGCAGAGATTTTCTTATTAATGAAATTGTATAACATTGAAAATTGTTTGTACCCAATAAATTTGCTAATTACCTGTAGGAATTTTTTTTTCAAGAAATCTTACTCTTACTCTTAACTGAAATACCTTGGATTAATGCATTTTTTAAAAACATATTTCTTAATAAAAAAAAATCAAAAAACCCAACACATTTAAAATAAAAGGTGCATGCAGAAAAGATAATTTTTGCTCCTTGAGATAAATCAAAGGAGTATCTTTGGGGGAGTTAGTAACTATCTTAAGAAATCTACCTAGAATGCAATATCAATTTACAAATTTTCACTGAGAGAATAGAAATATTTTACAATTGAATATGAAGTTATATAATTTACCAGAAAAATGGTAAAATAAAAATAAATGGTAAATAAAATACCAACTAAACTGAAGTTAGCTCTAACTACAGTAATTTTGAACTGCATTAGTTAAATATTAAGTGACAGCAGAATTCACGAGACCTGTTGTGTTAACTTGTACTGCCCACCCTTGGACAAAACTGCTGGGATAAGAGCAATAGCTAACAATAATAGTTAGCAGTAACAATAACAGTAACAATAACAATAACAAAATTGGTAGCAACAGCTAACAACTAACCATAGCTAGGTAAGGTAGAAAAATGAGCATAAATTGTGTGAATAAAGACTATTTGAGAAGGTATTCACCTAAAACTGATCAACAGGATGACCACCATGAGCTAAATTAGACAGTACCAAATTAATTACAAAGCCAGATTTCAAAGGAGAAGTCAGCTTGGAAAGAAGTGCAAAAGTAGGATGAAAATTTTTAGTAGCAGGGATGGATAAGGCAGTGCTAAGAGCAGTGGCCAACACCTGTATTTGACATGCCAGAGGTCATCTTACTGGTGCCACAACCACTGCAGAGCCCAGACAGAGCATCACCCCCACTGGATGCTGCCAACAGCCTGCAGCCAGCTGCTGGGCTGGCACTTTGGCATGCTACAGGGAGGGTTGATTTCTCATGGCATGTGTGCACTTAAAGCTGGAGCAGCCATGTCTTCCAAACTTGCTTTCCAACAAGGGGGACAAGCTTGTACTCCACATATCCTGTGGGAGGAGTGCACATGTGTTTCTCTGGATGGGAACATACTGAAACTTTTGGGAATTACTTATAGAAAGGTGTTTAGAAATTTTTACCTGCTTATTAATGTTTTTTTTTTTTATTTTGATTCCTTGGTAGTATTGATCCTGCATACCTACTTCACCAGTTGTCAGTTAATTGTGTGTCATTAATAAACCAGTAAACTGCTTCGATATTGTAAACGGAGCAGTTTTTCTCTTTGACAATCTATATGTGGTTAAAAATCACACATTCTAGAAGAGATTCAAGCACCTGAAAGAATGTACTCACGTAGTATGATCGGTTAATGGGCAGTGTTGTTCTTGCTCAGGATAGAGATTTGCTCCTCTTCCAAGCTGCCACTTGAATGTGTTTGTGATAAGTATGGAATAATTTCCTGACATCTGTTCCAAGGCTGGTCGATGCCATCCACACAGGTCTTTATCTTCAAAGTCACAGACTTCCATAACTTTAGAGATTAACAGTGGTTATTCATGTTTATCTAAAAATCTAAAATCTTTAACTCATGTTACAATAAGCAACATGGAAATAAAAAGTATTCGATTTATAGCATCTGTGAATACTTACACATTACTAACATGCATTGTTTTTTCCTTATAGATAAAACATGAATTCTATATGTTCTCCTCTATTAGACAGATTCTAATTTTGGGAATATACCAATTCATTTGCACCTCAGTATCTACCTTCACATGCGTTCTGACCAGCTTCCAGGTCATTCTAATAGTCTGTCATGTAACATACATGGAAATTTATGTAAAGTTCATCAGCTGAGAATCTGTGAGTTACTGTATGGTTCTGTCTCCAGTCCTGTAGGCTGATGATGTTAGCAAAGCATAGTACATTGTACACAAAGTCCATGCCCATAACTCTAAAAAAACCCAAACAAACCAGGTTCCAAGCAGTCCTCACAAAACTTGAAAGTTACATAAAAATGCATCAATTTGGTATTGGTATCAAATACTGAATTGTTATGTTACTAAATAAATATGCAACTGCCTTTCAAATATGCAACTTTTTGCTTCCTGAGCAACTGGACAAGTGAGCTCACTACTGACCCTCCTAAAGGGTAAAGAAAGTAATTTATTTTCCATTTCTGCTATGAATATTTATTCTCCAGCACATTATCCAAGTTGAGTTTAGTCACTCTCCAGAACTTTGGAACAGATTATTACACTTAAGTGACTTTTTTGAGACTTGTGCAAGGAAAATGAGAATTTATTTTAACCCATAAACCCATATAAAATGCTGCATTTAGAAATCATAGTTTGTTGGTAGAATGTGCCTGATGCTTCCTTCCTTGGAGGCTAAAAATGGTAGACTAAAGAGAGAGTGAGTTTTGATTTATAGCTTGTATATCCTCACCAAGGAAGCAAACTGTAGCCAGTGTGATCTCATGAGTTGCCCATATGAAGATTTGTGATGTTTCATGAGAATGATGAGTTCCATTAAATGCTTATTCCCCTTTCTAACATGCTTTGTAAACATTATCTTTAAAGTGCCTCTGAGAAAGATAACACCTTTCTGTGACCATATTTCTGTTTCAGTCAGGACGTTTTTAAGTCCTAGTCCAGCATTGTCATTTGAGTGATAAATTCCCATCTTAGTGATGGGAGACGTCAGAGCAAATATGTAAAGATGTAGTCTCCACACTATTTATCTTGCTTAGAAGGAAAAGATGTTTTGTAAGATAATGTAAATTTCTGAGGAGAGAAATATTCAGAGGGCTCTGCATTTTTTCTCAGGGCCAGATTTCAACGGCTGGTGTTTTTTCACACTATAGGAAACTATCCAGAGATACTTAAATATCAGATTCATTTCTTCCAGTTATTCTCACATAAGAAATAGACATAGGGAGTGAATGATACTTTTCCACATTGAGTCCTCAGCCCTGAGAGAGGTGATTGAATTCCCTACACTATGTGTAATGAATTCAGCGTTTTCATTTCCAGTGACAGTTGTTTTGCTTGCAAAGGCTGATGAGGTCACTGTCTCTAGATGTCTGTTCCCCTCATTAGTTGTCTTCGGTAAAAAGTTCTTTCAAGTACTGTTGTTTGACGCAAAAGGAAGTCTTTAAAAGCTTCTAAAATGCTACAGTGTGAACTGCTGCAACACAGAAGCAATCAACAATTGTCTTAGATCTTTATGGACATCATATGTAGACCTTGTCCATTGTCCCACTTACAGTGTTCCCATAAGACTAACAGAGCTTTACAGGCTGGAACTCACTTCTGTGTAGAGTAGGCTCAATTTCACAATAGTTGCTGCTGCTGAAACAATTTTGTATGAAAAAAACTCCAACAACGTAAAAAGCAAATGAAACCCATATCCACTGAAGTAGGTAAGAAGTGGATCCAGTTCTCACGGATGTCCACCCCAAATATGAAACTCTAAATTCTCTTCCAGCCTAGACTAGTGAACATTTTAAGTAACTATGCTCACTTAAAATTGTCATGTATAGTTGTCAATCATTAGAGAACTGAGGATTCCTTCCCCTGCCACATTTCAGTAGTTACTTGAATTGAAATGTTGAGTCTGAATCAGAAGGCAGAAAGTGCATTACATCACACACATTAAGAGCAAAATGTTATTATTTTTCTGGGGAAAATCATATTAAAATAACATCTAGGTGCTAATACCAACGATAAGACAGAGCTGCTAAAGCAATGTGTTTAAGACCCACAAACTAGTAAGGTAGCAAAGAGCATGGTTTAGTCCACTCACCACAAGCTGATTCATCAGACTTATCAGAGCAGTCAGGTCTAAAATCACACTTCTGGATCATCTGGATACAGTGGCCAGAGGCTCTACAGACAAACTCCTTCTCTGTGCAGTTGTTCATGGGGAGTGTGGCAGGAACTGAAGTTCCTGAAGTAGTTGTAGAAACCGTGGGCAAATTTCCTTTGAAAAAGGAGCCAAAAGAATGTTGAGCACCTGGACTAAGGCATTCCAGCTTCATGATGATTTCTCCCCTTGCCACTCCCACAGTTTTCCAGGGTATAGCTTTACTGGAATCTTGCCTGGACAGTTGAGTGACTTAAATGCTGCTCAGCAGGAGCTGAATTGGAGCTTTTCTCAGTGGAAAGCACTAGTTTTGTCACACCATCCATACAATCTTTGACACTTTCAGGAATTTATTTACACCTCTTGCCTGCGTTTCAAATTTGGATTAACCCAGTGAGTCACTTCAAAAAACTACTACTGAGACTCACAAAGCAACCACAGAAACTGATTTTCCCTGTGAACCAAGGCTAACAGATTATTTTGATGATAATGGGGTTTTTTAACATGTTGATTACTACAAGTGACTGTGGAAATTACTATGTAACCTTCTTACCTTGTAAATTTATCGCTGAAAAAAATTATTTTCTCATTAGAGAAATTATTCTGAGGTCACCACCTTGTTCTACCGCCTCCTTTATATTTCATTCAAACTCATTACCACTTCTTCCAAATCAATTGTCTTTTTTTGTCCTCCTATTCTTTACTATGCACCTTTCTCCAAGATTACTCTCTTTTCTTGAAAACCTTTGCTATTATTTTCCATAAAAAGAATTTTCATTATAAAACTCCTTTTTAAAATTTAATAATTTATGAAATTATTAGCTGTAGTGCACAATGCACCTGAGCAATACACCTGCATTAATTAAAAAGTACATGTGAAGATTTTTTATATTAAATATGTCTGGGATAGCAAGGAAATTTTTTTTACCCCTGAAGGCTGGAGCACTAATATTGATAATAAATTACCCATTTCTCTTTTGTAGGGTAGGAAGTAAATCTATGACATTAAATAAATTATATTCCAGTCAAATGAATGATACTCCCATAATGTCCTAAAATTCAAATGAAAGACTTAGGGGAAGGAATGTTTTGAAGGAAGAATCGTATGAATTGATAAATTTATCTACAACCCATAATAATAGCAAGGACCTTATGGGTCAGAAATTTTAAAGTATAAATGCCACATTCAAGCCTCTGCTCCTGATAAACTGAAATGGAAGAAGAAATTTTGAAGTACCATAGCCTTCACCACACCTGAAAAGAAAGGAGGATCTGATACATCCTCTATTTTGAAACAATTAATTTTCTATACTTTATTAAACACCATTTTGTCCAGAACAAGCATCACTGAATAGCCTTTGGTTAGGGCATTCAGATGATGTATTGAAGCAGTACATTAAAGATTCAAAAGATTCAACATCTTTAATGTTACTTATGAGAGACTTCACCACCGAGCTGTCAAGCCCATCTCTCCCTGTCAGTATTTGGTCACTTAAAGTGGAACAAGAGCAACTGGGCAGTGCTTGATTCCAGTGTGCAGGGACAGGGGAACCCTGCTTTTTCAACCTGATCCCACTTGTGTTAAATGTGATGGAATACACCATAGCTGTTGTCTATTTCGCAGACTATCCCACAGTCTCTTTGACTGTTTTTTGGTTGTTGGGATATTTTTATGGCAAGCAGGAGATAAAATAAAGGCAGAACCCTGAACTGTCTCAAAAATTGCTCTCAACACTTAAAAAACTTTAAAAATATACAGAACACAAAACCTGATTCCTGTCCACCATTATACTTGGGTATTTTCATTTTATGTTTCCACACACAATGAGCTTTTTTTTCCTTAGTTATGAACTTTGAAATTGTGACCCTCAATACTTTCCAAATTTCTTGTTTATTTTTAAAGTTTTCTTCATAACTAAGCTGAAAACATTTAGGGATTTTCTGATTAGTTCTTTTAAGATTTTTTCCCTGAATATAAGGCACAGTACAATAATGGAGTATTTACAAAAACCTTTATATCCAAAATGTTATAATAACTGCTTTACGCTGTATAAATATGATAAAACATTAGATAATTATCTGCAAAAGAAATACCATACACATTTGATATTCCTAGTAGAACTAATTGTATCTACAAGAAATTTTTGGAGTAGCAGAACAAAATGCATCTGCACTAAGGTGTTTTAGAGTAAGTGCTGGGATACTAATATTCAGACACTGTTTTAAGCTGTTTGCTGTTCTAGAGCCCTGTCATGACTTTACAGCAACTGTCACACCGTATATAACCCTGCAATGCCTGCTGCAGCTAACAGCAGCCCTCTTAAAATCCCTTCTGTGATGAACTCCAGGTCTTGAGGCTGGTGTCTTGAGGTACATGTATTTTGGGATATAATATTTTACCATTTTGTAGACATTGTACTACCCTTGGTAACAATGACTTTCGATGACAGGTTGCTCTATCATCTGAACTACTTTTGTGCTGTCACATGAGAGCAATTTTCACAATAAGTGCATTAGGAATTTTTGGGGGGAGGTGGAAAGCTGTATCAAACCGAATTGGCTGAACAAAAGGTCAGTTCATTTACACACAGATAAGTTTCTTTTACCTTTTAGGAACAAAAATCTCAAGGAGTATGGAAGCTGCACACTTCTCACTGAGGAACTCTTCTGGACCTTACATGCGCAGCAGAAACTATTTTGTGCTGATGCCTGGACATGAGGGTCTGAGAAGCAGGGAAGTAAATCTGGATTTCCTTGTCAGGCATAAGTCACAGTCTAACCCGGTTTTTAATTTTCTAGTAGCAATATTTTCAAATGACAGCAATGACTCAGCTCACAGCTTGGAGATGTGCACTTCAGCTCTTACCATTGTAAAGAGTACAGCCCAGAAAAGATACGTCATCAAGTCCAATGTCTCCAGTGAAACCATCTCCTATGGTACCTTTCACCAAAATCTAGGAAAACACAAATTACAAAAGCGTTTTTCAGTGTATAGTGGACTTCCACTTCTCATTAAATATTTCTTATGACTTGATAGAGGAGTCATTTGCCATGTTTCACACTTAAAATGAGATGAAATTTATTCTAGGGGATATATTCTATTTAATGACAATTTACAGAACAGACTAATTATTTTCAGCTTTCACTGGTGGTCACATTAATCATAGTGAACCATAACAGAATGGTTGGCTTTACAATGGTGTAAATTCATTGAAACATCACTGTGATATGAAATGATGGCGAGACGTTATCATAAGTGGCATATTCTGATTACCTCCTTTGGTATTTATTGCAATAACATTAATCATGCTTCAATATAGTACCATTTATTTGAATGAATTATAGACTCTTATACAAATTCCTGTATGATGAAAACAATTAGACAGGTAAGAAATGAGCTATGGAACCTTTTAAATAAAAATATTCTACTATTTCACTAGAGTTGCCAATGCTATATTTGCTTCATTATTGTCCACTGCCAGTGAATGGGAGAAGTTAGTGTTTGTGAATACTCTCTGGAAGACGAAATAAACCTCTTGTCTTCTGTCTGTTGCTGAATGATAAATATTCAGCAGGTGATTAGTGAAAGATTTGGTAAGAAAATTCTCAGTTTAACTAATCAATAAATCCCTATTTTTAAAAATAATAAAGCCTTCTCGAACCACATACTTTGAAAACAGATAAATGTATGTTTTTGCTGATCCAACAGAGTTCAAACACTGTTATTTCTTCACCACTGTTTTAAATACTTATTTCACATACTGGACACACACACATTCAGCTTCTGAAATGCTGTATAAAATTTCTAATATTCTTTCAGTTTTTTCCTCACTTCAGCATAAAATTCCTACATAGGAATGAAGTATAAATAGTGGAAAAAATATGACAGTACTGTTTCAGAGTACTGTTAGTTCTAATATTTTTGTTATAATTTATTTATGTGCAATTTTATTTGTAAAGAAAGGTTATATTTAACAAGAACCATTTTTCATATGGTATGTACGTAGAGCTTTTAAACATTATACTTGAAATTTATTACCCTGTAACAGGAAAGAAAAACACTTAAAAGATGCAAGGAATGGCCTTAGCCTTGTAAAAGTAAAATAATAATATCAGTCTGAATATGTTGACACTGACATATGAGTTTCTGTTATTCTGAAGTTGCATGTGAATTGTAGATTTATTACTGATGCTGACATCACCAGAATAAATAAAAATTATTACATTTCAGTTGTATATTATGTCCATTAGACAAAATAAACGTGTATGCTAAAAGAAGACAGGTATATGTCCCCTGCTATGGATATGCTCCAGATGGGTCATTCTAGCACAAAATATATTTAATGTGAATGACAACAGTAAATGACAGCATTGCTTTTTATTGCTCTCACATCAGTATCGGATTCTTATTTTTCCCTCAGAATACCCACAAATAAGCTTTAATATTACCCCAGCCTTTTGGGTTTTTTAGATTACAATAGGGACAATGCTGCAGTACTGGTACCAACAGCAATAAAATGGTTAGAAACAGGAAACATGACAAACCAAAACATCTATTATTTGGAAATGTCATGCAACGAAATTTATTATACCAAAATGACAAACCTCCTTCCAGTGTAATTTTGACTGGCAAACACGGTAGTTAAAATATAATTTTCAATTTGTTTTCAAAGTATGAATGATTATCTACTTGCAATTAATTACTTATTAATAACCTCAAATTCAGACAGAGGCAGTGAGTTTGTTTACTTACACAGTTATTACTAAGACAAACTCAAATACCCTCACAACTGCATTAATTTTCCACGGGATTGGATTGTGCACTGCTGGATGTTCAAGGAGTTTTTCTCCCCAAATCTGCCTGTGTCCATATCCCCAGCCCTGACAGTCACAGGCGCTGAGGACATCCTTATATAACATCTTCTACCAACATTTCCCTTAAGAAAGTTGCACTCTTACACCTTTAGCAGGAACATTTTTATAAAGGGATTAAAAATATCCAAATTTAGAAGTGATAGGACACAGCTCTCTAGGGGAAATTGAATTCAGAATACCTCTATATTGTTATGATGATGATTATGATAGTTTTGATTAAAATCTCCCCACCCAAATTATTTTTTCTTAATTTATTTATGTAGTTGGGGAGTCCAATACTTTGATAAACATCATGAACTCATTAGCAACACAGAAAATATAGTGGTGTAAGTATACACTTAGAACTGAAAATAAGACCAGTTTACGAGTTTAGTGCCTTAATACAGAGTATAATCTCTCTGCAGCTGTGGTTAAACTTTGACCACTTAAATTAATTTGCCAGCTATAATTCTGAAAGCTTCATAAGATACTATTAAACAACCTCCAGGAAATTCATCTGCTGTGAAACTCATTTCACATCACGTTTATTATTTGAATGAGAATATATAGTTCCCAATTTCACATTTTCAGAAGTCTAAGATCCAGAGTCAATGAAATCCATAAAGGTATCAAAAGGTATTTGACATAAAGGAAAGAGGGGAAAAAACCCAATTCCATGAAAGCAAACTGTATTTGAATGAAACTCTGTATACATAAAAGGAATGATCCCTTAAGATTTTGAGCAAAATAGTCTTTTGAAGAGTGAAGTGACATTACGACAAGTGTTAATAGAGAAATTTCAATGGATAATACTGTTCTGTACAAATGTTCAGTTTTTACAGTAATGCTCATTCCTGTCACTAGACAATTCCCACTGAAGGTTACCAAAACAAAATCTTAGTTTCTATACAGGCATAGCTTAAGATAGAATGGAATTAATTTCAAAACCTGTGGCATATTCAAAATTCTGAGGGTTTCTGAATGCATAGGAAATAGTGGCATTAGTTCTTGTGTATTTAACTTGTAATTTAGACAAACAACATCTCAGGTATCACAGGAGGTGTCAACAGTATTATTTATTTATTTTATTGGTTGTTAGAGCACACCAATTTTGATTAGGTCTCTATGATGATTTCTAGCAAGAAATAATGTGATTTGCTTTAAAGAGGAAGGAACAACCACACAAATAACTGACAAAACACTTTGTCATAAAAATCTTCCATTGTAACTTACTGAAAGCAAATTAACACACATTTTACTGCATATGTCTGAAGTAAACTACCCCTATGTTGTAATGCTAGGGATAAATAAAGAAAATCCAATAATTAATATATAATAACTTTTCATCAAAAAAGCAAGGAATTCCTTATGAGGTGATGGAACTTTTGCAATTACAGACAAAGGACAAGCCACAGAACAAAGATGCAAAGCTCCTTTTTACTAAAATATTTTCATCCAATGATCATGTCACAAGTCATGTCATAGATCTTCACTGTAGAAAGATTTTTTCAAGAATACATGAACATATTCCTATAATAATTTCTCAAGAAGTACATTGAAAGGGAAACTATTTTCCAAGAAAACACAATTCTCTCAAAACAATTTTGAGTTAGAAAAAAATCTGAGAAATTTGGATCTAATTTTGAATTTTTGAGTAGTTATTAATTCATGTCAAATAAGATACTGACTGCTTTGATGAGTCCAAACATAGTATTGTATTCCTTCTTGGCTTTGTTTCTCTGCTTCCTCAGCTGCCAACAAAGGAATAGCCACTGTGGACTTGAGACTATTGCCCCAATCTCTCATCTAGATGTCCAGCAGTTGCATCCTGTCTACCTGGCACTGAACTCTTCCCCTGTACCTTCTGCAACATGGTTTCTCTTGGGAAAAAAAAAAAAAGGGGGCATGTGTTGTCACAGCTTTCGCTCCCTTGGGGGGAATGATTTAGGCAATCAGAGCTGTTCCGTGCTGCATGGAACTCTTCTACCTCCAAAAGCAAGCACAAGTGGAGACCAGTCATCACCTTCTGGAAAGATTATCAGCACTGGGTCACCACATCATTTTAATTATACCTGTTGAAAAGCTCAAGATCACGTTGCCCTTCTTCAAATCTTATCAGCCCCTTTCTTTCATGACCATTGAAAATGCTCTAGAAATTAATGTCTCAAAACTTCAAAAGTTGAAATAAAGTCCTTTCACACAGGTGTCCAAATGAGTTGTTACCAATATTCTTAAGGTTACACACATCAAATATGAAAAATCTTGTGTCAAATATTTGATGTTTTACAGTGCTTGGTTTTATAAGATAGTGAAAAACACTAGTTCTAGTCCAGTAAAGCACTTTATCAAACTTCACTATAAGCTTGTGAACCCTCATGCTGATTTATGATGTTTTTCACAGCATTTCTCTAAAGTGTAGGCATGAATCACATTTCCATCCTGTTTTAGACTATTCAGTTATATTGGTGGGATAAATAACTACATATTCTAGGAGTCTTTACTTTGCTGTATTAAGGCCACAAAACTTAATTCAAGAGAAAAGACCCTGTTGTCACTCTGTAATATTAGCACTGGAAGAATTATTGCAGAGGTACTATATTGTCAGTGCCTAAAAATTTCTCATTCTACGTATAAAACAACATGATTAGCCTACCCACTTGGGAAACATCTATATAGCAATTATAATTAGGAAGCTATATCTAAACCAGCTTAACTTCATGGTTAGTTTTGACTTAATCTACAAGGATATACTAAGTCTTCTTTCTTTTTCTCTCAACCACGGTTTCCCTCAGATTTTATAAGTAAGTAAGTAAAAAAGGAAAAAAACACCAACCAAAAACCCCACCAGAATTCTGTCTGGATGAGTTACTATATCAAATACCTGGGACTTATGGTCCTGATAGAAGTGTCCCACATTGACCACGATGACTTGTTATGACCTGAGTACTTCTGTCCCTCACTTTTGTACAGCAGAGCATGTCAAGATATAAAGGGCTGCATAGAGACATTTCCACAGCTCTGTGTAGGGCCACCTGAATTGGGTTGAATGGACAGACTTGTATCTGACCTATGCAGTGCTTACTGATAAGGCAATTCATCCATGCTGAGATAAGGAGCATCCTAAGAGGCGACACTCATTGTTGTCTTTTCAATGCTTGTGAAAACCTTTGTGGTAACAAACAGTGAATTATCTGTTCAGCAGCAAATGCTAGTGAGCAAAGGGATCACTATTAGACCTTTCAACTAAAGATATGGACCTTTCCTGACCCAAGGGATTTTTCCTGACTTAGTTATACAGAATTGCTGCTCCTACATCCATACATATAGTCTTAACTTCCCAAAGAAAGAAAACAATAACATAGGGATATCACTGGAACATGTGGTTTGGCATGAAATACTGTCTTCATTACAATTAATGAGAGTTTTGATGTATACTTCCGTGGGAGTAGAATTTCTACATTGTTTCATAATTCTGCTATAAGCATACACAATAAACAGAAAGATTACAAAAATATCTTAAAAACTCCCTACTTGATATCAAGCATAGAAGTATGTAAGGAAATTTAATTAAATCTTCAATGAAATACACCTTTCCTGTGATCTTCCTGCTAGATTTTCAAAGATGGCTTCTAGATTCAGTTAAGGCATGAGATAAAAGTCACTAACATTTTCCTTTTTCATGCAAAGATATCCAAGTCTCATTTTCCTGTTGAGCAGCTTCTGATAAGTAATATAGTAATATCAATAGGAAATGTGAAACAGTACTCTTAATTTTCAGGAAATGAAAACTCATATCTTATTATGCCCCTCAAGTTCAAGTGGCCCAACACAGTTTCTCAGTGGGTTGTGGGTTCTAAAAAATGGTGAAAACCTTTCATTACTTCAGGTTTTCCATATTTAAAACGTGGGCAGAACTTGAAAGTTCAGCAGTGAATAGAAAGGCTATTTTTACTTTACGTGATTTCCTTTGAGCAGCCTGCATATAAACAGGGAAAAAAAGGTAAAAAAAACCACGCACCCCGGCCCCCTTGTCCTCTCCTTTCTCAAGAAAAACAAATTGCAAGGAAACGACAGACATGAAATTAAGTATATAATTTCCACTGGAAAAGGCATTATTAAAGATAGATCAGAAATTCTTATTCTTGGTCCTCTTTGTGCACATACTGTGATTTAACAACATCATGACAAGTGTTACACAGCATATCAATAAAATAATGGCACAAAGGATAAATTATTTATATTGTTGGAGTGGGTTATATCTTCATAGTATTAAGTTTTCTGATAGTACTGAACAAAAGGCCACTATCTTTCCCAAAGACCTGAACTAAGCCCATGAAAATTTGTCTGAAGGTTTGCACAATATGTTTTCCTGACTTCTCATGTCATTTCCTTGTTTCCACAGTTTTCTATGCTCTGAAATCCATGTATCAAAAATGGCAAAACTGATGTTTAGGAATGACTTTTAAAAAACTCATGCTACTTCTTTTGCCTTTCAAATATACTGCATTGCACCACACACATTTTCAATATGAAAAGTCCCCGTATTTTACTTCATGCTGTAGGTATTGAATAGTCTTCACTAAAGCTCACCACCAACCACAAAGTCTTAAGGTTCTTTTTCACCCCTTCCCATTGGTTCCCTGGTTCCCACATTGTACACACTATGTATATTGTTTCTGACCTAGATTGTGGACTAGTTAGGAAATCTGAGCATGAATTGTCCAAATTAGAGCCTATACAAGTTCTGCTTGATGTATGAACATGAACTTGACATGAGATATGTCATCTTTTGTTCCTGGCCTGCTACAGCCCCTTGATGCTGGTTGTGAGGACGGGACATGGTGGAGAGCTTAGATCCTACAAGTGCAAGAATTAGAGCTGCCATACCGAAAGGCATTGACACTTCAACAGGACAGACATGGAATAATCCACAGGATTTGGTCTGACATCAGCAGCCTCTGGTTGCAACAGTTCACAGACACCCTGAAACCATCTCTGCACATCACACCTGCCAGGACACATCCTAAAAAGGCATGAGTGTTAAATATCAATAACACAGCAACTGGTTTGGGTATGCGGTTATTGTTTTTGTTTGGTTTTTTTGGTTGGGTTTTTTCCTTTTTGTTTAAATAATTTACAGAACTGTGTAGGCTTTGCCCTGGGCTTCATACAAAAAGTGTGGCCAGCCAGCCAAGGGAGGTGATTGTGCCACTCTGCTCCACTCTGGTGAGCCCACACCTGGAGTACTGCATCCTTCCAGCTCTGGATTCCCCAGCATAAGAATGACATGGACCTGTAAGATTAGGTCTGGAGGAAGGCTGCAAAAACTGCTCAGAGCATTGGAACATCTCTCCTATGTTGACAGTGTGAAAGATTTGAATTTAGAGAAAAGAAGGATCTGTGGAAACCTTATGGCAGCATTTCAATTCTTAAAGCTGGCTCGTAAGAAAGATGGAGAGAGACTTTTTACCAAGGCTTATACTGACAGGACAAGGGGCAATGATTTTAAAT
Source organism: Pachycephala philippinensis (assembly GCA_013397055.1). NCBI lineage: Eukaryota > Metazoa > Chordata > Aves > Passeriformes > Pachycephala > Pachycephala philippinensis. The sequence continues at coordinate 133,825 of VWZT01016799.1, forward strand.
TGAAAGAGAAGAGATTTAGATTGGACATAAAGAAATAAATTTTTTACAATGATGGTGAGAAGTGTGCTGGTCAGGTTGGATGAGAATTTAAACAACCTTTTATCTAGTGCAAATGTCTCTTCCCAATCCAATGCATCTGGATATTTAAAGGTCCATATTAGCCAATTAATAAAAACTTGCTCCAGAGCCAATTACATAGCAAACTGTGTAGGTTTGCCTGAACCACAGGCTGCACAACGCCACACTGAAAACAAAAATGGGAATGATGACTATAAACAGACCTGAAACCAACATCACAACGTAAATGTAAAACCCAAAGAGTACCGTGCAACATGCAAAGAGGTACCAGGGATGAAAGAAGCCAACCCACAGTTCAGAGACAAAGAAGACTAGTCAGAAAAAGAGCTACCTAGATGCAGCAAATATGTCTGGATATCCATTTATTTGAAGTAGTATTGGAGGAGAAAGAAGCAACAAAAGCAAATGGTAACATTTAAAGGACAGGAAAAAAAAAAAAGAAAAGAAAAGAAAAAGAATTCCTGAATACTAATCTCAGCAGATTATTAGGGGAAGTACAAAGGAGAAGAGTAGGAGAAGCAAGATGAAGAATAATGAACTGAAAATTGAAATTGAAGCTGTTTTTTGAGTGGAAATCCATGCTGACAAAATCTTTATGTGGAAATTGCTAGCAGGGAATGGATCAAAAGCAATAACATAAAAATGGTCACAAGTGGGTATTAGAGGTGTAATAAATGTCTTAGAGAAGTCCTTGATAAATTCAGAGCTGCTTCAACACCAGATGTGTTGTGAAAAATGTGTATCTGACCAACTAAACATTAACAAACTCCTACTGGTATGTCAAAACACGCCGAAGTGAGGCCCTGAAGAACGAAGCAAGCAGACAATCAAATCAAGGCAGAAGGCTAACAACACTTGACAATAATAAACCTGGTTCAATAAGGAGGAAAGTGACTGCAGAAAATCTGAAATCACAGGTAGAATATCAAAAAGAGTGAGCCTCCCAGTGCACCCAAAGCTCTGTGCAGCACAGTGCCACACAGCATGAGCCCAGCTGCACGGTGGCAGGGTTGGCCGAGCAGCCAACTGCAGTGTGCATCTCCCCACGGATTGGTGCCACATCCACAGCGAGAACAAACCCAGCACGCAGTGGTTCCACCCAGACTCTTAGCAGGATATCACAGGTGAGAGGTCGTAGCCGCATTATTGTGCTACTAGCCCTTAACAGACATTTCCTTTGATAATTTGCCGAGTTACTTATTGATTTCATTTGAAGTTTCTGGTATCCAAAACGTCCCTCAGCAATGAATTGCACAACACACCCTCCTAAAATATTATTTCCTTTTGCTTGGATTGTGCTACTTAATGATTTCACAGAATACCTCTCGTTCTCTGTATTCAGAAAAATCACTAATGATCTTTCTCTATGAAGCTTCTCTGTGACACTGTTGATTAGATGTTTGTCTGCTAAATCTCAAGCATCTCTTTTTCTAAAAGGAACACAGTTCACCCAAGTGTTCTAGAAAGTGTCAAACAAAACATTTCCACTTCTTTTTTTTTCCTTTTTCCCCCAGTTTAACATTACGAAAATATGGGTAAATACACAATTACTTTGATTTGTTTTCTTTCTTCCTGTGCTTTCCACACTAGGAAACAATACTTTTCCTCCTTTAATGAAGAGTAATGCACACTCTTCCAGAGAAGTTGCATGTAAAGAAGTTTGGTTGAGTTTGGTCAGCTCCATGTTCTAGAATACACCAGTATAAATCCAGAATTTCAACCTGATGGTTATCAATTAATTATTAGAGAAGACTGAAAAATTCACATAAGTAAGTCTACAAAAGTATTGATGTTACAAGCCCCACTGAAAATTTCTCTCTGAGGGGCTGTGAAATGGGATACAAGATCCAAAACTTGTAATTTCCATAATTCTGATCCTTTTTATGTAGGAAATGAAATTTTAAATTTTCTTCCTTGAAGGATATTGTAGCTAACAAAGAAGACTAGTAAGTCATTATCTTGTCTAAAATTGGTAAAAAGGATGTTTTGTTTACTGTAAGTCCTCCTGTATTATTCATGTATGAAATAAAATTATCACCAGTAGAAATGCATAAAAGAAACATATTGCATTCTGAGACCTCACAAATTGCCACATTAGACTCTTTTTGTTTGAAACAGAACTCAAACCCGCTATAACAATAGTTTCTAAAATGGAATTGCACCAAAAATTCCATTTCCCACTAGAATTCTAGGTCTTTCATTACAGAAGTGGCAGGTGGGGTGAGGTTGTTGATCAACCTGCTCTTTTGTCAGAAAAGTAACTGCAAGAAACAGCAAGAATTGCAGAAATAACTGAAGAGTGATTTTTGTGATGCTGTTTCACTTATGACATAGAAGATCATCAGAATCCTCAATGAACAATTGCTATCTCACCTCATTGAGGAATGAAAAGGAAGAGTAGAGGGTGAAAAAGCAGAACAACCTATATGATTGTAACCTAACCTGCTTAGTAACTTACGTATAATTTTAGCCTTTCCTATCTCTCTTGACAAGAGGAACAATAAGAGCCTGGATGAAAATGATGTATGTTCACTACATATGCATTTGACACCAAACTGATATGTCAAAGTCATACCAAAAAATGTAATACAAGAAGTACCTGCATAGCACAAAAAAAAAAAAAAAAAAAAAGGCACAACAGATAGTAAAAATAGCAGTTGGAAAAAGATGGTTGTTTTATATTTGTGCTATAGTGCTTTTCTATATTCATAACAAATGTACCATTCAAATATCCAACCAATATTCTATTACTTTCTAAGCTAATACCTAACTGATAAAAAGATTAAAATTAATATAGTGGATTTTTTTGTTTATTTTTCGTAACCACTTGTAAAATAGGAAAATATCAAATGCATTTTATATCTACTTAATTGCAACATTATTTTGCGTGATTTACCTTCTCCTGATTTTGGTCCTTATTTTTCACACTTGAATGGAAAAACTTTCATATTTGAAGGGACAAGTAAGGTTTTATATATGATACTCAGAATACTAAAATTTTTAGTAATGATACCAAATATATCATTAATAGTTAACCATGTACTTAAACAGTGTACTTACATTTTTAAATTTCGTAAGAGCCAATGAGGAAAAAGCAAAACTGATCTTTATAAAATCATCAAAAAAGGATGATAGACTCCCTTATGTATTGCTTACATTTTGAAGTATCAAACTCTATAACCATCTTTGTTTACAAAGATAAACATATAGTTTGCAGATGAGCAAAAAGGGAATAACTGTATTGGGGCTAAAAATAATGATTCTTTTTTTAACAATATGTTTTGCAATATAGTAAAGTTGCCCTAGATCTCTTAAGACAGACATGGAAGTGTGACAAAAAGGACTCTACAGTGCCCAAAAGGATTGAGATACAGAATTTTTCCATTTTTTTCACATATCATCATTTCCTTTTCTGTATCACCAGAAATCTGAATGAATAGAGCAAGCTAAGAGAGCAAAATTTTTCTGAAATGCTAAAATAGAATCTTTGCACTTTCTTTTGAGCAGAAACTATTTTAGATATGGTTACTCAGAGGAAGATAAAAGCAAACAGTATTCCTCATCAATATGAGTAGGTTACCACGGAGAGAATCTTATTTTACTACCTTTTTGAGTGTTTATCTAAAGAAGACATGTAAGTAAACTTCTCAGGATGAAAAGAAATGCAGATCAAGTAAAGAGACCAGGACACTCAGCAGTGGGTTTTTTTCATGTTGAAAAAAGTATCTCATATAATTAAAAGGAATAGTTCATAAGGAATTTATTTTTAACTTGAATTTTTCCAATTATAAAATTGTATAATTTCTTGCCTTTAATATCCTTTGCAGAGGAAGAGAAACTGTAGATCAATAAAGTTGTAAAAGTTTTATAGGCATTTGTATTTGGGACCATTTTTATTACTTGTCCATAGTAGTATTTGACAGAGGTGCTTCATTTTGTCTCAGAAAACTGCATTCCTTTCAGTTAAATAATTTAGCTCTAAATTTACCTTTTCCTAATCCAGCCACTCCCATTGTTCTCATTGATGTCACATTTAGCACTCTGGTGTAAAACATCTGATGGAACAGCAACGAGAGTCACCATGGTTTAATGGCAGCTAGAACAAAGCTTTCCTGACAAAATTAAAATTCTGAGGCTTATTGGGAGCTGGTGTGAGCCAAGGGAGTCTGCTGTTGCCTTTGGGTTTCTGCCAGAGCACTCAATTAAAAGGCCTACAGTTTCATACCTATAGAGTTCAAAACTTACGAAAGGGAATCTGACTTTCAAGAGGTTCTCAAATGCCTTTGTTTGCTGCTTTGAATTTTTGGCTAACAACTCCTTCTTTTCCTAGGAGTTGGTGTATAGGCAAAATTGGTTATATACTCCCAAAGCTGGCTTCCCTTTCTTAGCAAATAAACTGAAAATGTGAATTTGAGTGATTTACTATTTATAGTGATTATTTCTTGGAATGTGGTAAACAAATTACCTACTTACATAGGGAGGAAAGAGGAAGAGGAGAAATCTCAGATCTATGATTATCTCATACATTTAGAAGAGCAAAAAAAATTAAGGTCTGACTGACAAAGAGATCAGCACTTGGCAACTTAGAAACAGAACACAACTTGCTCTCTTCAAAACTTCTGGGGAAGGGAAGGGAAGGGAAGGGAAGGTAAGTTAAAGGA
>VWZT01016799.1:138688-166691 GCA_013397055.1 Pachycephala philippinensis
GGGAAGGGAAGGGAAGGGAAGGGAAGGGAAGGGAACTTTGATAGTATTATGTTTATATGCATTTATATTTCTGCAAAATATCTTGACAGAAAATGAACACTCTCCTTCCAGGTGCCTCTTTGTATCCACAGTAATATTAATGCCTTTTCTCCAAAGAGGAGGAAACCTCTCTCTATTTAAAAATAGTGTTTTGGGAAATAAATATGAACAATCTAAAGAAAATATTGCACTATACCAGATTTAAAAGGAAGGTGGAAGATGTTTCTTTTTGTAGTATGGTGGGAGGGAGCAGGGGTGTTAAGTCAATTTTATGACCAGCTGACAATCAAATGAACTAATGTTTCCTCTAATAACCCTGCAGAATATCCCAACTGGAATAAACAGATCACACATACTGAAAGATAAATAATAGATGCAATATTTAAAAGATGAGAAAATAAGTCAAGATTTATCCCTGTAACTTACTTTAATCATATATTTCTCCAAATGATTTTTGAATCTTAGTCTAAGCCAGCAGCCAGATATTTTGAATCGATATCTTTTCTGGCATTATATAGTTAAAAATTAATTTGTAACTCTTGAAAAGCAAGGCAGAGCAGAGGATATTCTTTTGAACAGCCTTTACACTAATGAATCAAGCTATTTTGTAGTAAATTTGGATAAGATTTTTTCACTAAATCTTTGAAAAACAAAACCAGTATCTATTTAAATAACACACATTCAAAACATTAAAATTAAGCAGTTTAGGGGGAAAAGTTAACGTAACAACAAAAATATTTCACATATTTCCTCAAAAAACCCTACAGACATATTTTGATCAGGCAGTTACAAGTAGCTTTGAGATTGTGCAGTCATTTATATCCTCTCAGTGTTTTACAATGCAGCAAATAAGCGCTCAACAACCTAGAATGATCATACCTGAAATGGCTTAGAACTGCTGATGAAGAGTGTCTGTCTGATCCATCTGTTTTCTTGATTTCCAAACTTGTACCACAACAGCCATCCCTTAGCATTGCTCACAGTTCTTCGGAAGACTGACAGCTTATAAACTTCTTTTCCAAACATATGATAATGAAAGCGGAAAACACAGGTTCCACTGCCAGAAGGGTTGAAGAGAGGACTAAGCAAAACTGCTTTATCTTGGAATTGGCGTGGCTCAGAGGACTCCAGGTAAAGGTAGTGTCCTCTGGCTGTGCCTGTCGTGTGGTCCTTTAATGGGCCTGTATTAACTGTGGGGGTTGGACCCCGGATTCTGATCCAGTCAAAGTCATCCTCTCCATCCTGCTCCCAATTGCACAGCCCATTCTCAAAGTTACACTGTAGGTCAGGATCTGAAATGTAAACAGAACAGGCTGTCAAAAAATAAAAAATCAGTATCAAAAGGGGATAGTGCTTTAATATATTTCTTTTATCCTTGCAAAAATTTATTTCTAATATATTAAAAAAACGCACATCTTGAAGACATTGCCCTCTGAAGGATATATGTACACTTGTCTGTGCATAAAAAAATTATTTTCAATATTATCTTTCAAGATATATCTGTCAAATTGTACTTAATTTACCGAATAAACAGAACTGTGAAAAAAATTTTCCATGTTGTTAATTTTATGTATTATTAAAATTAAAGACTCCAAAGTTCTTTAACTGAAAGTGGACAGATTAATAGAGGTTAATTAGATGAAATAAACCACACCATACTGTCTTGTAGGTATGGGTGATAAGTAATATATTGTATTTTTGCATGGCAGATCTAGTCCTAAAACCACATTGTGGTTTAGATCTTTATTATCCTCAATAATATTAACATGATAGCTTTATCAAGGCTAAATCAAAGAGTTTATAACACAACTGCACTTTTTTTATTTGACACCAAGGCAAAATATATTGATTACTTCTAATATAAAACAATAAAATGTGTCAGAGGTCGTGAACTTGCATTCCGAATTTGCATCTGCTTTTCATAAGTGGTAACTGACATTATAACAATTTTTTTAAATTAAGCTGTTACATTTAATGATGTTTAAAACTGCAAATCAAATCTTATTGTAGACCTCAAAATGGGTTATAAAGAAGCTAGACATTCCACAAGTAGAAAAACTAAGACAAGATGGAAAGTCTTCACTTTCTTTTAAATTTAGAGCAGTTTTAAGTTGATATCAGCAAATATTACTGCAGACAGATATCACCTCAAGCATGTAAGGTGCCCCCTGTTTCTCAAACTGATTGTGATTTGCATAATTTAGTTACCTCAGGAAGTGATAAAGCAAATGCTAGTTAATATTATTTTATATTAATGGTCTTGAGTTCTTAAAATTGATGAATGCATGCTTCAGGGGAAAAACCATCAACAGTACCCTTCAGCACTCAAGGTGAATGTCAAAAATTTGAATGACTCATAGCTTTCTTCATAACTTTCAAGTTCTTTCTTTGAAGGGGACAAATATGTCCAACATGACTCCTATCTTCAGCACAGATATTTTAACACATTTTTTGATAGGAAGAGTATAGGTCCTAAGAAGAGGTAGGACATACACTCCTCTCAGTCCATCCGTACAGCTTACACTGTACTTCTCTCAGTAAAATCAAAGACAGCACGTTGACCCAAAACAACTGTCAGACTAAATCCTCTCTTTTAAAATAAACTTGTGATGAACGGTCGTGTTTTACACAAGTTAAATATAATTGTTTTGGATAAAGGGGATTGAATTCCATTTACCCTCAGTTGTAACTCATCATATGCATTTAAGTTCAAAATTATCATTCTGTTTCATCACTAACTATATTCACTAGAAGCATTACTGGCTGTAGCAATTCTGTGCTCTTTCAGTCCAGGGATGAATTGGCAAGTCAATTTTTGTGTGGCATAAGTAAGCAATAGCGGAAAGTACTTACTACAGCTGTCTTCATCAGATCCATCCCCACAGTCATCCACAAGATCACAGACCAGTAAACTGTCAATACACGCTTTTGTGTCTCTGCACCAGAAGTGATTTGGACCTTCACAACTTAATGCTGGAGGCGGGAGCGCACAGTTTTCAAATCTAATATCATCAATTGCTGAGACACCCTCATAAAAACCCAGACTGATTTTATCAAGTGAAAATTGGAAAGGATGTGGAAGGCGTCCAAGCTGAATGACTGCCTTCAACCATTGATTTCCCTCGTTGTAATACGTCCTCCAAAGGACAGTACGCTGTTTCAGCCCATCCACAAGCAGTTGCAGCTCTGCTGCCCCAACTGACTGTCCATAATTGTAATACCTAAAATGATAAAAATAAGAATGTTAAGGGGGCAAGTGGTGAAAATGGACACCAGTTACAATGATCAGTACCTTTTCTGTTATATCTCTGTGATACATAGGAAGTCCACAATGCCTGTAATTCAATCCATGTTCTGAATGATGGTAGGATAGGCTGCTATATCAGTCTAGGCCTCATTTCAAGAACTGAAAATTTTGAGAGAAGAAATATACTTCACTAAATTAAAACCCATAACTGAAGAGACACATTTCCTTTCATATTAAGCAACAAACACTGTTCTCTCAGATGCATAATGTCTTTTTATACTTTTAATTCAGTACATAATTGTAAAGTTTCAAGAAGGAAAAATAGAACACTTACCCAATGCATAAGTATGCCTTCTATCTGTGTTAGTTTTTGTTAACATGTTGCCTTCTGCAGCATTTAAAACTATTAAATACTTAGGTTGGCAATTGTACAACGAAACTGGGAGCAGAAGCAGATATACAAACAACAACTTGTAATGTCCAACTACAAACCATGAATCTTGGACAAAAAGACAATTCCACTTCCTAGGCAGATGTATTTGACATCCCTGAGACAAACCGCACTTAATAACGTCAAGGTCAGGCAAAACCTTTATTTAAACAGTAGCACCAATTTGACCTTAGTAAACAAATTATCAGTTACATTTTTTCTGTCCATCTTTGACAAGTTTGCACAGAGATGAGACAATTATTGAAAATGTTTGTTTGTGTTTGATTTGTTGTGGGTTTTTGTTTCGGTTTGGTTTTTTCTGTGTATATTAAAAAAGATGTGGAAACAAAGAAACAATTCTCAATTTGGAACTTTTACCTAAAAATGATGACATCTAATTTTGGATACTGTAGGTGACTCAAAGACCTACTAGATTTTTCAATGCTTTCCATTTCTTGAAAAAAATTCCAAATATTTAAATTTACTTAACCAAAGAATTGTTAGCAAGAAGACTGTGGAATTTGCCCATCTACAAGCAGGCACAATCCTTTGCTATAATTTTGCTCAGAGCCTGACAAAAAAGTCATGTCATGTTTCAGGTCTATTCTCCAAGCATTTCATCTTATATCTGTATATTGTTCACAATGAAGACTCTGTGCTGACAGAATAAAATGAAATAAATACTTCAGAGAAAGGTGTATCTGTTTCAAACTATAACCTCAATTTCAGTGCAAGAGAAGCAATGTGACATGATCCAGGAATTTTACATCTAAATTATTTCATACCAAAAGGACAGTGTGCAATTTGATCCAGTTTGCCTGAACTTTGGGCTTCGTAGCCGAGCTATTTGTGAAATGCTGCTGCTGGTCTTCAGAATGAATATAAAATGACCTGTCAAAATAAAACAGAAAACAACTTCTCAGGCTGAAGAAGTAAACTATTTCTAAAGGTTTTTAAAGCATTCATGACCTCTACTTAAAATGTAGTTAAAGAGCAGGTTTCTCTATTCCACTTCTCTGTTTCTAGGCCTGGTTTGCCTTACCTTCGGGTTTGTTATAGGTGTGATCCCGCGGAGGAGCTTGCTTCTGAAACGCAGGTGGCAGAGCACTGCTGGAACTTCTTACCCAGTCAAATTCATCTGCATTTACAGTTTCAATCCAGCCACAGCTGTCTCTTTCAAAGTCACATGTAGCAGCTGGAATAAAGAAAGAGACATTTCATTCCTACACACAACATTACTAAATGAGCTTTGCAGTATGAAAACTAAATGAAATGTTTCTAGTATGTCACCAATATTCTAGAAATAAGTCTAGGAAAGGGACATGGAGAGGCAGAGTGGCTTCATACCAGACATGAGGTATTTGCTTAGTAACAGCTGAGTAAAAGAGCAGCCACAGAAGAGCAACCAAGCCACCACTATGTGCACTCTACTCAGTGAAACAGCTCCTTCTCTCTTAGGCTGCTTCAGCCAAAGCACTCAAAGCAGGCAAGGAGGTGCTGAAAAAAGATATCACAGTCCTCCTGGTACAGAGCAAGAACACTGGGCACACAAAGCAGTAACAAACCTTCTGGAAGATCTTTTTTATTGCTGGAGCCAGAAATTAAATCCCTTTTTTCCTAAATGCCAGTAAGTATGCTAATGATAACAAAATCCTTCCTCTATTCATAATCGGAATAAAGTTAAATATCAGGCATTAGTGAGACACTGTGATATTTGTAATCCCTGAAACACAAACTACTAAAGTGAAAAAGATCTGAAAAGCATACTCAGATGCACTCTTCAAATCTTCAATTAAAAGAGCAGTGATATTTTAGAAAATGTGTATATTACAAATAAAGGGGAAAAAAGGAGTGGAAAGGGTGTAAATTATGAATGAATGTAAATTGACTAATATTAATTATGTTGTAATGAAGAAACGTAGAATCATGGAATGGTTTGGGTTGGAAGGGACCTTAAAGATCTTCTAGTTCCAACCCCCCCGCCACAGGCAGGGACAGGTCCCACTGGACCAGGCTGCTCAGAGCCCCATCCAAGCTGGCCTTGAACACTTCCAGGGATGGGGCATCCTCAGCTTTTCTGGGCAACCTGTTCCAGTGACTCACCACCCTCACAGTAAAGAATTTCTTCTTTACATCAGGTTCTCCTCTCCTTCATTTTATAAGAAACCTTCATTAAATAACAAAATTATATTTTTTATTCCTGCAAATATAACAGGTTTTAAACAGAAAATATTAAGGGAATTATTTAAAGATTTTAAACAATAATTTATTAACCATATACATAGAATAAATAAAGCAAATATTCAGGTATGACTGTCAGAATTCTGCCATTATTTTGTAATTCTTATCACAGCTTTCAGTGGTCATATTATGCTATGGTCATAGTATGGTATGTAGAATATGCATGTATCAGAATTGTATGAAGTCTCCTGCAGAATAAGATTACATCAGTGTTTATTTATGGAAAATATGTGAGGGTTTTTTTATTTGTTGTGTTTGATTTTGTTTTGTTTTCCTCTTTAGAAACTATGTTGCACTAAGCTACGCACAATTTTTTAGAAAGAATGAAAAATTACTAATGAGGCATGTTAGTAACATTGATAGCTATAGCTTCTAAAAAGAGAAGGTTTTGTGAGCTATTAAGCAAAGCACTTAAAAATCCACAGTTAGATTCAAAAAAAAAACCCATTCCACAAATATGGAAGAACAAATAATATTTAAGAGATCAAAGAAAATATAAGCTTGCTCTACATATGGTGTATGTGGGTCAGAAATGCCAATGATAAAATGATGCAAATCAAATGTGACTAAAAAACAGAAAGAAGGAATTTTTGACAGAATGTTTTGATAGAATAAAATGAAGACAAAATATATCTGCAAATATTCAAGGACCTAGGCATGAGAGAAATTACTGAAAATCCCCAAAGAGAACATAATGAAAAAGGAATATGGACAGCTATTTTTGATTTGCTTTTTACTCAATAGAAGAAACCATCACATATTCCCGGGAGAACAGCAGCAAAGAATATGACAGACCTTGGACACAGATGGTTACACCAAATGAGGCAAATAAACAAGATAAAACTGTTAAGTCTGAGCCCAGACTTCTTGCATCTGTAACTTGTAACAAAGACAAAACACAAAAGAAAGGATGCACCAGACCATTTAGCTTAAGCATGGATGAGTACACTAAGATAAAATAACCCTGAAACCTTCAACTGAATCTCAAACCAACTATTTAACACCTAGGGAAAATACAAGAATAGAGCGAGCTGGTAGAGCCTGTGAAATGCACTTGGATCTTGATGCTTGATAACACTTCAATTATCTGATTGTCTTGTCCCATAACTTCTTTGACTGGCACTTCCATTTCAGACAGATTATTTAGAATAAAAGGCTCTTGCTTGGGTACTTTTGTACTCTCTCTCACAGTGAACTCACACAAACTAATCTGCCTTCTCTCCTAAGACTTTTGTTTTTGCTTTTCTCCTATTTCTTTTTTCTCACATGCTGTCTTTATACTCTAATCATCACGTGAGCCTATGGACTCTGCCAGGCTGTCTTCTCTTCATGTGCTGATGAATTTATTGCTAGTGTTTCTTAAACTTGTTTTGTCATACTTACTGTGTTTTTACATTTAAGCTACCAAAACTCGTCATCCTTTCTATATTTTTCAGTTAGAAAATACTTCAACCATTTGTTTGATGCTTTTTAACTTCTAGTGGTATCCGTGCCACCTGTATGGATACATTTTTCTTTGCTGTCCCTTTTCATATCTTTTTTAACAAGAAGGAATCAATGATACTGTGAGCATAGCATTTGAGAGTGGTTGGCTTTGTTGATGCTTTGAGAAAGCTGCCTTTACATCTTCAACAGATTCAGTTTTCTCTGAACCGACTTGTTATCACAAAACCCCAGATTTCTTTCTGATTTTGGGATCTTATGCAAAGTGCTTTTTCCTTTTCTGTTTTGAGGAGCTTTATTCAATGGCCTTCACAAATCAGATGTGCAGTTTCTCTATTAGCTGAGTGACACCTAGTAGGAATTTAATAAACAGTCCTGCTCAAAACAGTATTTTAAAAACAAGTGTTTAAGAGAACATTTCTTCAAGAATGGAAGTTCATAAATCTCTACAACCCCCAAAATATCTCCTTGTCTTTCAGCCCGTGTAAGTTTATACAGAATGCCCCATAAATTAAAAAATCCAGGTGAAGAGATAGCATCATCATTACTGGCTTATAATATTTTCTTTTAATTAAAAACTATTTATAAAGGCTCCAATATGCCAATAAACTTTACACTAATTTTTAATCTGCAATTTTAAGATAAATTTAGGAACTAATTGCTAGATGGCAAAAATAAAATGACCATCTGTTCTAGGAACCAGTTTAACTCTGGACACAGTCATCTTAAACTATTTTAACCCTCTTTATAATACAAACACACTGAAATACACCTCTTCCTTCCCATTTTCATGCTTTCTATCCCAGCTACTATTTACTAATTTCATTATATACACACAATCAAATAACACAGTACTTTGTAGATGCATTGGCCTAATTTCTACAGTGACAAACTGAACAGAGGCCAGTGAAAAAATTACTGCAAAAATTCATCAGCAAGAAGTAATGCTAAGTGGAACAAACAAACAGACAAAAGACAAAAAGCAAGTCACTACTTGACGATCAAACAAGTTTGATCTTTACAAAATCCAGGGCAGAGTTTCCCCTTCCCTTACTTTTCATCCCCAAATATTAACTGCTACAATTTTGAAAAAAATAACCACCACTACTGCCCCCCCCCAAAAAAAAACCCAAACCAAAATAACCAAAAGCAAAAAATCCACACTTAAAACATGAAGATTTAAAACAAATAGATATGGTAGTCTGCTCTACAGATGGCTACAGGAACAAAGCACTCCAGAACATTTTCTTCTGCTAAATTCTGTAGGGAATTGGGAAATCCATTTCAGTAGTCACGAAATTGCAACAGACCTATTTGTGATTTCAGTCATGTGGGCTTTTTAGTACTAGACAGACATGACTTGTACATAACACAGAGGTGTATATCACTTGTGAAATGAGAAATAGCTTTGCATGAAGGGAAGGCAGAATATGCAGAGTAAAAAGATTTTGTTATAAATAAATCTAGTGATTTCACTGTGCACTTACATTTTTAACAACTAACTGCACTACATGTCTCCTAATTCAGCTGTAGGACTTACAAAGATTAAGATTTTTACAAGGGGAAAATAAAATTCTAAAATTATTCTATAAAACTGAAGGGAAAGCTCCTCTTTTTACTGAACTATACAAAAATAAGATTCAGTGGTCACTATTCAGGTCTTGTTATTCAACCTGTTTTCTCTACCACTGAAGCTAATTCAATGTTTGTTATCACAGTGCATAATTTGCTGGAAACCAAATAAGAGTAACTATGCAATGAGACATAGGTTTTGGCCAAAAAATCCTATGTAGGTATTTGCCAAAAGAAGTAGACAAGTTGGACTTATGGCTTCTGGGTTCTATAGAAATTCTGAAAGCGTGTGTGGTCTCTGTTGGAAAAATGCACTTGGTCTTTCCTCAATGCTCTTCTTTTCCACAGCCTATTTTCTGTTTTACCTATTACACATCTGCTCTTCTGTGACCCCTTATCCCAGTCCTAGAATCACTGGAAAACTGGAAATCCTCAGTCTCTTATCTCATTTCCCCAAGCAGCTCCCTGCTCCAGGTCCTCTCATGCAGTCTCAGTTCTTTGTCACTTAACAGCCACATTTTGTACTGATCCCTACCAAAACATCACTGCTCCACATCTGTATTCCTCATTCCCATTCTCTCTTTGTTTTATTCTCTCTTACCAGGAATTTAATCTTCCATTACTGTTCTCTCTCCTGACACTGTCTCAGAGGCACTTTGACCAGCTGGTCTCAGTCCTCCCCCCAGAGCAGCTGAGATCCTCCTGCCCTGGCTTCCTCCAGCCCCATGGTCACTTCTCTCCTACACCAGCAAGCTCAGGCAGTGCAGCCTTTGCAGCCATTTCTTGCCCACTGTCAAAGGTGTTGTCCTTTCTCTGTAGATGGGATTTTAGTCCCATCCCTTCCTCATTTAACTTCCATGAACTGATTCTTATGCAACCTAGGCACTTCCAGTACTAGGTACCTTCTCCAATTTACAAGCTGGCAATCTTTTCACTCCTTGAACTCAAGCGCATCTTTCTGATCTGTTGTTTCTGCTCTCACCTTTAAAAATGACTGATTTCTCTGGGTGAAATGGAGTATATGAGACAGAGAGGTTGGTATGCAAGATTTGACTCTAAAAATGAGATTTAGGAAGAGTTACTGTATAATTACAGCAGAAGTTTTATGCTTTGTGAAGATTTGTAATGGAAAATATGGGGAATGTTTCTGATAATACTGAGGAGATTTTTATTACTTATGTGAAGGTAGACATTAGAAACCAAATAATGCTTATCTTTAAACAATTATGCTACAAAAGTAGTTTTTAAGAACCAACACATGCATCCTTTTCTTTACTTGCCTTCTAACGCAAATTAAGGTACGTAAAACTCTGTACAAACATATAGATTATGTCCAGTTTATGAATTACTTAATTTAAGGCTAGCCTTAGCATGCTTGTGCTGCTCTAAATTGTACACCATAGAAACAATAACTATTAAATGCATCTTTCATTTAGATATAAATACTAAACAATACCATGTGTATATGCTGGTTTGGGCTGAGGTGTAGTTAATTTTCTTCACAGTAGCTGGTAAAGGGCTGTATTTTGGATTTATGCTGGAAATAGTGTTGATTATTTTGGGATATTTTAATTATTGCTGAGCACTGTTTATATAGAACCAAGGCCTTTCCTGCTCCTTACATTGCCCCACCAGCAAGGAGGCTGGGAATACACAAAAAGTTGGGAAGAGACACAGCCAGGACAGCTGATCCCAACAGAACAAAGGGATAGCTGATATCATACGGTGTCGTGCTCAGCAACAGGCTAGTGGGGGATGTTCCAGGTGCTGGTGCTGACATTCCCAAGTCACCATAATGTGTAATGGGGCCCTGTTCCCCCAGGGATGGCTGAACACCTGCCTGCCCATAGGGAGTGGTGAATGAATTCCTTGCTTGCTTTGCTTGTGTACACGGCTTTTACTTTCCCTATTAAACTGTCTTTATCTCAACCCACGAGTTTTCTCACTTTCACTCATCTCATTCTCTCCCCCATCCCACCAGGGGAGTGAGTGAGCAGCTGTGTGGGGCTGAGCTGCCAGCTGAGGTTCAGCCATGGCAGTCCTTTCAGGCACACGTGGCTCGAAAGTTTTGAGACAATGAAAAGTTTGATTGGAATGTATTGGATCAAATTTACACCTTTTATTGATTTCTAGATATTAATTGGCACACTCCTGTGCTTGCCATGGGGCCTGCTTTCCTGACTGTTTATTAGAGCCTGGTGCTCGTTAGTGGCTGCTTCTTGCTTTCACTGCTTGCTGCACTGCCTATCACCTCACCCTACTGTGCCTGGGAGCATTTTGATAACAACACAGGTGATGTACCTGCTGGCAGATGGCCAGGTCATTGCTGCTGCTGTACTGGGAGGAACAGGCTGGAACTCCAGGGCGGACTCGAGCCAAAGGGACTGTGACCTGTGGATGAGGCCACAGGAGATCAGGATACCCTGGAGTGTCTGTGGCCGAGAATAAGCCCATGGCAGAGCAGGTACGTCTTGAAACACCTATGGCCATGGTTACGTCTGTGTGGCAGCAGGTGTAACTCTGAAGGGTGAGTCCATGCTGGAGAAAGTACACCTCAAAGTATCTATGGCTGTGGGTAAGTCAGTCCTCCAACGGGTATACCTCAAAACATCAGTGACTGTGCATGAGGTCGTGTTCGAGCACCCCAAAGCATGTGACCATGGATAAACCTGTGAAAACATGCTGTATTTTATATAAATGTAAATTATTTTATACAAATGTAAATTATTTCCTATTTATTTTATATAGAAACCCATATAATTATTCCTGATAATCCACAGAAGAATTGGTAGACAGTGAAAAAAAAAAAAAACAGACACAAAAGACAGAGCATAAGGGAGAAATTAGCAAAGGTCAGACAGAATATCAAGAATACATTTAAGTCACCGGGTTGCTTTCTAACCCGAACTTATTCCTATTCCATCAACATAATTCTTAGGGTGCAAAAGTGAACATTTAGACTCCACCAAATGCATAGCATGTAGACCATAGAACTCATGCTGCACATTCATCTTCCAGAGCACAAGCACACAATGTGATAGGTATGTTAGGTCACTGCTGTAAATCTGCAGTTTGAAAAAGGCTGTCGCTTTTCTCTTCTGCTTTAATGCATGGAAGTCAAGTATAAAAGCTTTATGACCATAATAAATTCTTCATCTGTAGAAGAAAAGCTGTGATCTAATAGTCAAGGATAGCAGCACTCAAGAAAGAAAACATTTTGGCAGTCTCAGAAGTGGTAATCTTCAACCGAATTCTTCCAGGCCTGACAGAAGAAAAAGTACTTATTTGAGTGGAAGTGAAAATCAAGAGATGTCTCAAGGATTTATATTGAGAGATAAGAAAATTGTATGAAGACCTTGCTTATTCAGTGGACTTAGTGGACCTGAGCATTTAAGTAAATCATCTTACTGGAATTTAAGATTATAAGATTTAAATGAAACATGTTTTGAAAGACATTTTAAGCCCATGTAATATCCCTACCTGGTTCTCAGACAAAGAGAAAAACATTAACAAGGTTAAGGTGCATAAAATCACTTATTAGATGGAACACCGTGGAAAAAAAATGTTAATATTGATGAAAGAAACAATGTAGTTGGAAAACGTGAAGTGAATAAAAATCTGTGTTTAGCCAAGTTCAGAAATAAGGAAAAGTGTCTGAGAAATATGAAACGCTTGCATCCAAGTGCAGGAATATGCAAAGAAAATACAGAAAGTAATGGTGCACTACATAAGCATGAAGATGATGAAATACTATTTGAAAATACTTATAAGAGTTATTCTACTGCTGTAGACTACCAGACTAATGTGCTGAAAGGCAAGTTTATTGCTTGGAAACAGTCAACTTGCCAAACTTCTTGCAGAGCCCTTTGTGTACCTGCATTCTGCTTCCCACATTACAAGCTGTAGTGCTAGCACACATTGAGCCAGCTCAGCAGTAACAATGATTTATAAGTCAGCAATATACTTAGAGCAAAGATCACCACAAATATAATGGTTGCAAAGTTTAACCTTTAGCATGGCATTGTTAATGTATTGTCTTGACAAATGGGACTTGGGTATAATAAAAGTTTCTTCAGTCATATAATTAGAGGAAAAAGAAAGAGAAAATCAGTTGCCAGATAGGCAACTTGTAATTAAGGCTAGTCTAGGGATGGTTAAACACCTAGCTGGATATTTGTCTTCACCCAAAGGTATAATGTTGAAATAGAAACACAGGCTGAATAGTTACAAGGAAATAAAAATGGCCAAAAAAACCGGCAGTTCTTAATTTACCAGTTCATTGCTATTGCAGTGCAGTGAAAGTTGCGTGCAGCTAAATCTACTTAGAACATTTTTAATTAAACTATTGATTTGGAAGTGTTACTATTTTGTCAGAGAACAAATACCCAGTACCTGAATTTAAAAAGGGTAATGGGAGAACAATCCAATCTATCATAACCCAATGCTGCATAAGGTGTGTAAGCATAAGTAATGTAGAAAAAACATAAAGTAAATAAAAAAAATGTTGGAGTGTTATAGGAGTTTTAATATGAGTAGCATGGGCAGCGAGGGAGTAAAGAAGTAAAACTCTTCTCAGTAGTGCCCAGTGAAATGAGAAGAGGAACAGGCACTTTTTTTCTTTAAGAGTGATCAAACACTGGAACAGGGTGTCCTGACTGTCTGGGCAGTCTCCATCCTCATAGATATTCAGAACCTAACTCTGTCAAGCTCTGGGCATTCTGCTCTGGTGGCCCTGCTTTGAGCAGGGTGCTGTTTAACTGCTTAGTGATCTTCAGATATCCCTTCCAACCTCAACTGTGCTCCAGTAATATCAGAATTTTCTTTACTCTGGCCCACAATAGGAAAGATATTCTGCTTAGTGAAAATTTAATATTTTCTGATTTTAGCTAGGCAAACTCTTATGTAATAAAACAAAATGCAGTTTTATACCTCAAAGTTCTGTATATTTTGGATACCAGTCTTTCTAAACACTTAAAACCCTCAATACCAATGCTCTAGCTGAGAAAAATTCAATACTAAAATTGTAGAGAAATTTCATTGAAGCTGTAAATATTTCTCCTGCTAATACTCAGATAGATTTTTGTTTACCAGAACAACAACTCTCAAATCTCCAAATAAAAACCATAAAATATAAACAGGGAATTTGGATTGTATTAGCATCTCTGAAGAAGTTTACATTTTTTGATGTATAGCAGGGCACAGAAAATAATTTGAGTATCTTGTCTACAATATTTCTGTCATTTGTGTTGAATGTGCTGGAAAGCATAATGCTCTATTTTTAAAAAGAAAACTTGCATTAAATATTGCTCGTGGCAACTCCTTTTGAAAATACATCACAAGTTCTACAGCAAAGTTGATAGTTCAAAGCAAGAGACTCATTTTCAAAAGTGCAAAGTATAACTGTGATTTCTTATGCAAAGCAGGAAACTGAATGAATCAAAAAGACTTTTGAAGCTACATATTAGAGACCCTGAAACAGTTCCAAGCTCCCTGCTGACTGTACAGTGGAGAGGGATTCTGGGATGCATCACCTCCCTCTGCTTTCCCACGTGTTTGCTTCCATGCAGAGGAAGCCCAGGAATGTGGCCCTGACAGGAGTCACAGCACATCCAAACAGAAAATTCTGACTCAGCTTAAATTATAGCTGTGACCAGGCTTGTGGTGCAGCTGTGGTACAGCTGTGGTATCTTCACATCAAAAGTAAGTATATAAAACATACAGTTTGAATGCAAGTCTGTGACCAGTGCATTAGAATTATAAAATAAAATACTGTATTTTAAAGCAGCAGCTTCTACTAAATAATTAATCAAAACTTTTTCTTTTTTGGTGTTAATGCTAAGAGGGAAGCAGTTGCTACAGAAAATAAAAGGGGAAAATATTATAGAACAGAATCAAAGTGAAGTAACTGTTTCTCAAGAGCTTTTACTTTTAATTAAATTGCAAGATTTATGAAGTCATGAAAGCATTGCAAATAGGACAAAGAAACACAGTCACAGGAGCTTAACAACATAGATTTTAAAGTTTTCACTTACGGCATTTAGTTTCATCATGGTTATTTGGGCAGTCAGGCTTAAAATCACAAAATTTGTCAGATGAAATACATCGCCCATCCCCACATGAAAAATATCCCGCTGGACAGTAAAAAGATGAAGCATTAGCATCTGCAGATTCTGTTTCCCCTTAAAAATCAGAAAAGGACATGTAAGTAAACCCACAAATATATAAAATTTCAAGTGCTTTTTCTCTTCTTCTAATATAGCAACGTGCTCAGCATAAGGAACAGAGCACGCCAGTGCAGCGTGCTAGATTATATCACAGCTGACAAGAAACACAGCTGATCTCAATGTCGGATGGTCTTCAACTATATCTTACTCTCCACAATATTCAAACTTATGTGTCAAAAGTTATCAAATACACCTCAGGGTTACAGAGCCAGGCTCCTGTTCAGAGGTGAGAGGCTGGTACAGCTCCCTGCTCTTTCCCTGGAGCCAGGAGCAGGATTTTCACCAGACCTTTCTCTTGTAGCCCTGCTATGTCTGCGCTCAGGTCACAACAAAAGCTGCAAGAAACCAAAGCCGGGTGCAAAGCCAAAGCTGCACCACTACTAGCTTGCACTTCAACCTACACACTAGAATACACCCTAAATGAATAGGGAAAAAAAAAGCCAGGGTCCTTTGGTTTTTCTTCAGTAGAATTCTGGGAAGTAAGTGAGAGGAATGACGAGCAGCTTTTCATCTTCTTTGTTTAACTTAACTTTTTTAAATACTCATATTTCTATCCAGACAGGAATTTGAAAAAAAAAACAAAACTGCATTCTAAAAATAATATCTTTGTGATTAATGGGTAAATGAGGGAGTTGTAGGGAAAATAATGAAAACAAATCCATGTTTCTCTAAATACCTCAACCCGACTGTATATAGGGATCAGAAGAGCCGTAAAAACACAACACTGAAGTTCTCTATTATGCCTTTGAATTTTGGGGTAATAAATTCAGATACCTGATGGCTATACCTCATCAACATTACCCCTGACTGCATATGTGCCCATGCCAGTTTTGAAAAGCAGCTGTTAGCATCAAGAGGACCAGAAGCAGCAGTCTGACAGAAGATTACGTTGGTTTTTATTTCCATCCATTTGCACTTCAAAACTACAGAGTGTAACTACAAAGACAAGTTTGGTGGCCATTCATTATGTGTCAGATATTTAGCAGTAATGACGGGAGAAGCCTCTTGCCCTAAAGGTAAAGCAGCAGAATTTGCACTTTAGTGGAAAATATAGGATGCTTTGCTTCTGCCTCTGCATCCAAATGTGAATGTGAGCAGGTACTACATAGTAAGTGGTATCAGGAAATTCCCACCAGAGCTCACTTTGCAGAATTAGTACAAACTTCTTACAGCAGCTATTGCATAACACAAGGATGAAAACCTTCATTATAGAACCATAGAATGGTTTGGGTTGGGAAGGGCCTTAAAGATCATCTAGTTTGCCATGGGCAGAGTCAAAGACCCAATCAATGCAGCCTGGAACACTTCCAGGGAGATGACTGATTACAGCATACGGACATTTTTTCTCAGATTATCCTCTACATTATTAAAGGTATCTTCAAGTTGTCAGTCAAATCCCAGTTATATGTAGCATACATTGGGGAAAATGTATTGAAAACCATGAAACTTGCCTTCACTTTCCTGGCTGATTCCTGGAAGCGATCTATTCACAACTACACATTCCTCTGATATACTGATATCATCAATAGCAACAGCAGCATTTGTTGTTAGAACAGTACCTCGCAAAATAATCTGTAAAGACAGAAAAATAAGTTAATTCATTAAAGGTGACATGATAAAAAGACACAAATACACACACACACACATATATTTATATATTCCTTTACAATTTATGACATCTGCACAGGAACTAAACAGTGCCTACAACCAACTCTGAACGTCAGCCAGGAGAAACTACAACTGAGATTTGATCAGGTCAGAAATTTGCTCCTCAACTGTCAAAGCCATAACTACCTTTACCTAGGGAAAGTTATGCAACCCAGATGACCTTGCTTCAATCAAAACTGGTAAAGTCATCATTGTTGAATGAATGGTCTTCCTGCTGGAACACATAAAAATTATATATCTTCTTAAATTAGCTATTCATGGTTACCAAATATGATGATTTACAACACCATTTAATTGTGTCCATCTGTACTATGCCCACTGAAGTTAGCAATGTGGTGCAGTAAATGTAGGGATAGTTTGCAAACTGAAGTTCCTGCACTGACAGCCTCACCTCTGTGCCTGGGAAGATCATGGAACAGATCCTCCTGCGAGTTATGCTAAGGCACATGGAGGACAGGAAGGTGAATTCAGCCAGCACAGCTTCACCAGGGGCAAGTCCTGCCTGACCAACCCAGTGGCCTTCTGTGATGAAGGGACTGCATCAGTGAAGGGCTACGGCTGTCCCATATCTGGACTTCTGTAAAGCCTTTGACATGGCCCCCATTACATCCTTCTCTCTAAACTGGAAAGAGGTGGATTTAATGGATGGACTGTTAGGTGGATAAAGAATTACATTCATGAGGAAGAATTGCTCACATCCAGAGGGTAGTAGTCAATGTCTCAGGGTGCTGACGAATACCAGAGACCAGTGGTGTCCCTCAGGAATCTGTATTTGGACCAGTGTTATTTAATATCTTCATTAATGACATAGACAGTGAGACTGAGTGCACACTCAGCAAGTTTGCCAGTGACACCAAGCTGAGGGTGCAGTTGACACACCTGAAGGACAGAATGCCATCCAGAGGGCCTGGACAAGCTCAAGAAGTGGCCCATGGGAATCTCATGAGGTTCAACAAGACCAAGTACAAGGTGCTGCACCTGGATCAGGGCAACCCCCAGTATCAACACAGACTGGGGGATGAATGGATGTGGAGCATCCCTGCCCAGAAGGACCTGGGGGTGCTGGTGGATGAGGCTGGACATGACCCAGTCATGCACTCACAGCCCAGAGAGCCAAACGTGTCCTGGGCTGCACCAAAAGCTGTGTGGGCAGCAGGGCAGGGGAGGGGATTCTGCCCCTCTGCCTTGCCCTTGTGAGACCCCATGTAGAGTATTGTGTCCAGCTCTGGAGTCCCCAGCACGCGTTGGAGTGAGGGCAGAAGAGGCCACCAAGTTGATCAGAGGGATGCAGCACCTCTCCTGTGAGGGAAGGCTGGGAGAACTGGGTTTGTTCAGCCTCAAAATGAGAAGGCTCCGGAATGACCTAACTGCAGCCCTCAGTTCCCAAAGGGAGCCTACAAGAAGGATGGAGAGGGACTATTTACAAGGTCATGTAGTAACAGAACAAGGGGAATGGATTCAAACTTAAAAAGAGTAGGCTCAGATTGGATATTAGGAAGAAATCCTTTACTTTGAGACACTGGAACAGGTTGCCCAGAGAAGTTGTGGATGCCCCACCCCTGAAGGTGTTCAAGGCCAGGCTGGAGTGAGCTCTGAGTAACCTGGTCAAGTCAAAGGTGTCCTTGACAATGAGGGTTGGAACTAAATAATCTTTAAGGTCCCTTGATGTTTGTTACAAAAAGTTATTCTAATGTATAGAATACTGAAACAATGGTTATGCTCTTTAATATTTGCACCTATCGAAAAAGCTAAATTAAATTCTCTTTCATATGAGCATTAAAGAATAGAAATTCTCTTTTTATATTTCATCATTAAAAGTAAATTAATTCTAAAGGCCAAAGTAAAATATCTTTTTGAAAGCAATGTAAATGTGATTTCTAATTACCTGAAAAGATAATTCCTCAGCTGCACTTTCTACAGGTATATTTACTTTTGTCCACTTCATCTCAGGCAATCCTGAAATGTCACGTAATTTTTCCAAACTTCCATTTAATGCAGTCCTCCTAAAGACAGAAAGCTGGGAATCCTGAGATAACCAGTACCAAAATATTACCTGCTGAAAGAATTTTTAATGAAAAGCTTTAAAAAAGGATATAATCAATCCACAATAAATTCAGTACCAAGTAAATGTGTACATTATAACAAAGAATGACATGACAGGTCTAAACACAGTCTTGGCATGAAAGATGGGGCTGTTTGAAATTACAGCATGTTGAGGAGCAGTATCATATATAAAGAAAAAAACATGTTTAAAAATAAAGCTTATTTTTACATTTACTTTCTACTTGTATCTATCAACTGATGCAGACAGAATGATATGATTTCCCTTAACTTCTTTATCTTAGTAAGCACTTAGAAATGTCTCAAAGATTATTCTCCACAAATGCTGAATATATGGCTGCTTCATAGGCATGTTAATCTCAGAAGTGCAGTCACTGAGGTTTTCATAGGAAAGAAACCTTATGATCTTTTATTTCCACAATCAACATACATTAATAAGATCTGAAGACAGATTTTTAAAATTATCTACTTATCTCCTGAAACAAGCAGATTGACCAATGTATGGGAGGAAAAAACAGTGACTGTAGGTGAATGAGGCTGCTTGAGAGATAGAAAAGATCAGAAAACAGTGAGAATCACAGTTCATTCCCCTGCAATACAGAGTAAGTCTGATACTCTTTTTTTTTTTTTTAATAATACCCAGGCAAAAATTCAGCTGAGAACTGAGGGGAAGAAATAAGATTTTCAAAGACTAATTTTTTTCTTTCCCCTTGAGTCCTTCCTGCTTCTCAACATAGTGAAAGACTAAAATTTCTTCAAGTGCAGTATCTTTACTTCCCTGCAAAAGCCTTGATATTGATAATACTTGAATCTTCATGAAGGTAAAAGAGCTGGATCAGTTGTTCAGAAATATTCCTGTTAAAACACACAGCTACTTTTTAATATCTTCTGGCTTCATGTCTGGTAGACTCAGTCTCTCAATGTTTCTTTTTACCACCACTCATGAAAATCATGTATTATATAAAATAATCTTGATATTTATTAAAAAAATTGAAATACTTTCATGTAAATTTCTTTCCCCCAGCAAAAAGCATAAGAAATAGAAAGCAGCAGATACACAAACACTTTCCAAAATGAGCTCTTTGAAGAATTACATTCTAAACAATTTAGATGGCTTTTGTCTATCAAACAGCTTTACAAACAAATTTATGGTTTCATTAAGTAAGAAATAAAGTTACCCTCCTTCTCCATGTCTACATGTTTTACTATACAGTGACTACTGTGTCCATTAAAGAGCCATAAACAGAGCGCTGGGACTAGAAATTTGCTTCTACAGCTCCGAAACCTTGAGCTAAATGAAGATTTTGCTTAGCTTACATCTACACAAAGACCCAGCTACAAGAAGCTGCAGAAAGAAGTTACTTCTAAGCTTCAGTTAACCAGAAAGGCATAATATAAATGTTATACTTCAACTAATTTTTTTTTCGTTTAACAACTGGAGCTAAATAACTTGTAAAGTTAATAATAAACATAGATCTCTTTATGTGGATCCTTTTATCCTCTCAGTGGGACATCCAACAGAGGGCATCATCTTACATTTACAGGCAGAGAACATGACACATCTTAATGAGCAACCCCTACTCCTTGCTCTTTCCCAGAAACAAAAGTCTGCAGGGAAAATGTGGCAGAAAGCCAGGATTCCAGTCTTCAAAAACACTCTCCTGACAGACATGTACAGCTAGGTAAGAACTTGTTCTAGCTTTTGTTGAATCTGAGAATTTTAAATTCATTCAATACATGCATACTTATAATAAAAATTGTTTCTATTCTGACTTTGAAGTAGAGAAAAATATGTGCATCCCCACTGCATTCATGTTTATTTTGAAAGCAGACCAAACTCTGCAATAGATCTTACCAGAATAATTCATTGATTCACATACCTGTGGTGCCCAGTTTGCCTTAAGGCTTTCTAAGATAAATTAATCTGAATCTGAAAGGTGCTTATCTACTCAGCATCAAAAGAGAGATGAAACTGTCTAAACAAATGCACTCAGAATACAAAGGCTGTTGGGTGTCCCAGGCCTTCCATGGGATAGTTCAGGCCTTCTGAGCTCCCTGCAGCAGCATTCTGCTCGAGTTTATCCCGCATCTATTTTATTTCTGATGTTTTCTAACACTAAGAAGTCACGTGAAGATTAAGAACTGTGAGAGTACCTTAAATGGCAGCAAGGCACAGTTCTTGAATTGTTTCAGAGGCTTCCAGTCCTCAGCTGCAAGTTGCTAGTATTCAGCTGAGATCTGGTAACTCACTGATGTGTGTAGTCCAAGTGAGCTACAGTTTCAAGTAAAACAGATTTAGCTAAGCCAGAAATTGTTTCCGGTCCCTTAGATGAGATATAACCTAAGAAGCCTAGATCCTGCTGGAATAAGGTTCCACTACTTCTTGGGCCTTCTAAGTCAGTTCATTCTTTTCTGACATTTTTATTTTTGAAAAAGGTGTTCTTAAGTGGAATGAACAGTTTCTGTTCTACACTGAGTCTGAAAAATTAAACAATCAGTCTAAATTTTTTGTTTCTCTAAAGCCTCTTTTTTCCACTGAATGAAATAAAACTATTTTGGCAAGCTTTCTCTGTTTTTTCCTTTTTTCCTCTCTGACTTTTTAAATCAGAAGGGATTATACAGTATCAGAAAAAAACAACAGCATAACTACACAACTTAACTTCTTCCCAATATGGCATAAGCTTTGAAATAGAATGGAAAAGAAAAAAAAGCCTCAGGAAGGAAGAAAAAAACTAATAAAACTGTACAGTAGCTATTCATTTCATTCAATGGCCAAAAGGACAAATAAAAATACAGCTGTCAATGTTTTCTTGTAGTGAATAGTTGCTGTACATATTTAATGTTAATATCAAACTGTTACCTGGCAGCAGGAGAGCCCAGGGGACAGCTTGACAAGGAAAGGACTTCCCAGGTGAGACACAGCCATCTTTGTGTTCATCTGACGTGATCCATTGAAGTAAATGAATGCTCCTAGAAACAAATTTTTTTTGGAGTATGAGAAATATGTCATGCTCCAATGGCAAACAGCTACCTCAGAGAGGTAACGATATGCTTCATGAGACACATAAAGCTTATTCATAGATCAAAACAATCTAAACTGCTTTGCCATCAGTTCAGTCTCTGTGGATAATGAGGAGGGTGTTGGAACAGGCTGTGACAACCAGTCTTTATGTGGGCAAAGACAAAACAGAATTGCTAAATTCTCCTGGCTCTTCCCTCTTGTAAAATTATCATGACTGATTCCAAAGACAAGGAGAGAGGGAGAATGAGGAAATAAGGCTATTTGGGGAGCCATTGCTAAGGCTACCCTGTCATGGGGCCTGCAAGCACTTAAACCCAAGGAAGTGACTATGGAGCCCCTCAAAGGGAGCTCAGATGTTGCTTCTCTGAGAGCAATACTGTGCAGACCCACTGGAAGTATTTTTTATCTGCTCTCTTCAAGCAAAAACTTGAAGATCTCCAACCTCAAAACACTACAACTTTTACCCATCACCTTCCCACATTGCCCATCTCTGCATGGACTGGTGAGAGCAGAGGAGCCGCAACACAGAGCACCCTGGAGATCAAACAACAGAGAGCTCAGCCAAGATCCCTAAAGGACACATTTTAATTGGCTTAAATAATGTTTCAAACAGAATTTAAACCTGAAATTAGTTCCTTTAGGGTACAGTATTCACTCTCAGCACAGCCCAGCCACTTTTAAGCATGCTAACAATGTTGCAGACCACAGGAGCCAATGGAATAAGCTATATTTTCTCATGGGGTCCACAGACTTGACATTGTTGTCTGTGCTAGTGGGGATGAAAGCTTAATTAAAGATCTACTCTGAACTCTGGCAAATGCACTGCGTTTGGATTTGAACTACAGCAGATGTGCTTCAGACAAAGGTAGGGAAGGATAAACATTTTCAAGGGCCCCTAAAGCAGCATATTTTGAATGCCGTCAGTGATGCCTTTGCTGAATACTGAGACTTTTTCATGAAAGTCTATGCAAAACAACACTAAAGGCTCAGTCTTTTCTGAGCATTGATATTACACATATTGCCTTACGTCTTGGAAAATCAGCTATTGTGCTGCTGCAGTCATACTCCTCAGCCATTTATTTCCCATGGATACGTAATGAAGCCGAGGGTTAGGTCCAGCCCCACGTGAATAATGGCACTGCTTTAGCAAGGTTGGCACAAAGAGGGGACCATTGCAGCTCCCTGTACAAACAGGAATGCTGCACTCCGCAGCGTGAGGAAAGCTCCCCTCATTGGAATGCAAGGGTACTTCAAAGGACCCTCTTTGAATTTGCAGCTGAAGGCTCTACAGTAGCCTTGTTAAGATCTTCATTAATCAAAATTTGCTACTGCCCTCCCCAGGAGAGGAGAGAGATGAGCACTCTGTGGTACTAAAAGGAGCTCTTGCAACCTGAAGGATCGTAATTTAATGTTGGCAAAAACTTGCTTGGATTCTGGAATCCTAATTCTGAAGTTGTGGCTGTAGCAGGCACAATGATAGATGGGTACAAAACCACCTCAGAAATACCTTTTCATCTAACTCATATGGGGAATGCAACATCACTGTGTTTGAGAGGTGGGGTATGGTAACCTCCAAACCTGCTTGAGGCCTCAACCTGCAGCAACACTGAAACAACTTTTAATCATTCAGGTATCAAAGCAGATTCAGAGAAGTAGCACATAGTTCCTTATGGGTGATTTTAACATGCTACTGAGGCTGCCAGCAGCCTTCTTTCTGACCACATTACCCCTCAGATCTCACCAGCACCTAGAGCAGACAAAGACACAGGCAGCTCAGTGCACCCCTCTGGAGCTTTGAGAGTTTGGAACCTGTAACATCGTAGTGCTTACATAAAATGCAGTAATGCAGATCCAGTCCCACTCACAGAGACAGTATAAAGTTAAATATCAAACAGCTGCTGAGAAAAGTGGGTAGCAACTTTGGTGCACATCATCACGTGAGGACCAATGGAAAAAATGACTGTTCAGTTAGAATCATTCTATAGCATGCACACACATACTGCACCCGCTGCTCTTTGCTCAGGTGAATGTTAATCCTGGAGTTCCTATACCTTAAATGCTTGAGGTGGAACACTGAACATGTCACATTTCTTTAACATGAACATGGAAGAGAAGTGCGGAGGTCTGGCTGAAGATAATATACATAATTAATTAATTCTAAATTAAAGGAGCTCTGGACTGTAACACAGATTGTAAAGTAATCTTATCTCCACTGGAAGCAGTGGAATAGATACATTTTAATACAATTGAAGTCACAGAATACTTGCCAATATTATTTGACAATGACAAACATGCTTGGCAGCTTTATTTTTATGCAGTGTGCTATAATAACATTTTCACTTTGGAAAAATATTTTTAACACCCCTCTTCTGGAATAAAATTATTTTCCAGCTGACTGCATTACATGGCAAATATAGGCTGAAGGAAGGACAACCCTTTAAAGGAAATTATACTCACTCTATTTTTCCAAACAATATGGATTAATTTAACTGCACTCTACAAAAAGCTATTTGTCCAAATAATGCTTCCAAGAATGGCCCCTGTGTGAATATTGGGTAAACAATGGTTATGATATGCACAAAGTCAGCTGTCAGTTCAAAGGTCAGTATCTCAAAAAAACGGCATTAAGTCTCATACCTCACTGATTGTGCCAGCCAAAAATAAGGGTTACAAAGACATAGTAGCTAGATCACAGCTAAAAAAGAGCATCTCCAACAGACTGGCTTTCTGTAACACATCACCTGTGTTATTTACATACTGTGTGGCATCCATTTCAAACCAGTTTTTATCAGGCTGTGACCATTTACAAGTAGGAATTTTCATGACAGAAGGAGAAAACTAATAAAAAACGAAGTCTCACCATTCCCCATATTGTTTGTATGACCTCTGCAGGGAGTTTTCTGTCAAGGGGAGCCTGTTCTTTCATTATGTTCCAGTCAGCATCACCTTTGCTCAGTGGCTTCCATCCACATAAGTCAGTCTCAAAATCACATAAGGT
Organism: Pachycephala philippinensis; assembly: GCA_013397055.1. Lineage (NCBI taxonomy): Eukaryota > Metazoa > Chordata > Aves > Passeriformes > Pachycephala > Pachycephala philippinensis. The sequence goes on from VWZT01016799.1 coordinate 163,634, forward strand.
GTAATTAGCTGTGGGAAGAGCAGCAACAAGAAGAGATCAATAAGTTGAACTTGATGCAACAGTTTAATGCCACAACTCTGACTGCTTTGTATTTAGATGTACTAAGAGTGTTGAAGAAGCACAAACATGTTTTACTGCCAGGTTATTCAGATGGACAAAATGTTCTAGGATACAGGTATTCTATACTGAGACAGGCCCTTCCTGTCTTAATCAAACTCAGAACCATGAAACAAACCACCTGTAAGAGAAAAAACTATATCCTAATAAAGACCAGTACATACGCTGCTAAGAAATTATAAAAAAAAATTAAATATTTTTTAAAGAATAATTGTAGTGGTAATTTAATTATGAATGTGTAAGAAAAATCAAATGTATTTAGAGCTTAAAATATGTGGAAAGCAAAGATTAATTAAGCTTTCATTTAATTTATTTTTGAAAATGAGATTTAAATTTATGAATTATTCAGATTGCCTAGAAATTTTTATTGCAAAGAAAAAGACCATTTTCTCAGTTTGTATGGCTTAGACCAATTTAAATTATATAAAAATTTCACACACTCTTACATTTATTGAGTACAAATAATTAGTTTTGATTAGAAAATTTTATACTCAGAGTTTTCTTTCCTGGTCCAGAACAGCTTCCCAAAGCACTACACTTAACTCTTGGGGTCACTTATTGGAATTACAACAATTACTTTAGAACTGTATTTGTCGCTTTCCACTCCCACAGCACATTTATCTGATCATATCAGCCTCAGACCCAATCATACATATTACTCCAACTTTCAGATTGTACAAAACCAAAATGAAATGCATCTTTCTTTAAGCACCATTGTAGCAAAGCTAAATAACAAAATTTTCCCAGGAATAAAGAGGTTATTTGAGCAGCTAAATCTCAAGGTATAAAATAAACTGCAAATGTCAGTGTCTCTTATCTGGCTTCACCATATACATTAAAATTTGATGGTGCACGGTTTTCTGTTTAGTGCGGCATATTTAGTTAAAAATGAAACTTGGTTAAATTATTTAATTACATTGTCATGCTTTTCACAAGGTATCTTTTTAATTAGACTTCAATTGCTAGTACATTAAGGTTGGATATGCAGATTGATATCCAAGACTAAGCTGTTTTGGCAATTAATACTATGTCTAGGCATTTTGCTTTCCTTAGCTAAGCAGTCTTGAGAGAACAAATGTGACGCAAAAAAGGAAAACATTCTTTGCTTAAATATCTCTTTCTCCTGGCCTCCCTAACCCCACAAAAGGTCTTCTGCAAAAACAGCTGACTGCAGTGTCTGCATAGTAATATCCAAAAAGACATCAGTAAATGACCCCATAGGCACCAAAGAAAAAAGGTAAAATAATGGTTTAAAAATGAAACTAAGATCAAGATGGTACTAATAACTAATATTTTACAGCTCTAAAAGGTATTTAGCATGGAAACAGTTTTTAAAATTATTATTTGCTTTTAACTAGAGGTACTTAGGACCTTAAGAAGACTTTTTACCATGATAAAAACAACAACTTTTATGTGATCAGACAGAGACCATCACTGCCCTTGATGTTCAACAGGAGGAGAGATGTGGTGAAATCAGCATTTCTTACATTGGTAGCCAGTAGTAAATTTTTTTCTAACACTGTAGATGTAGAAAGAAATGTATAAACATCAACTTTTAGGCTGAACATATAAGTAGTGGGGAAAAAAAAGACATGCACACACAGCAAAACATGATCCCAAATCAAATTGGTTTTGTACAGTTATTTTTTCAAACTTTATTCGAGTCTGAACACAATTGTAAAGGTAGGGAGAACATTAATGGTGGTGCACTTTAGGGTTTTGTTTGTTGTTGTTCATGGTTGGGTTTGGTTTTTTGTTGTTGATGATGGTTGGTTTGGGTTTCTTTCTTTTGGGTGGTGGGGAGGAAATAGAGTATGATAATGCTGACCACACTTTAGATGCTAAGTGTTTTTTCATTATACCTATCACTTGAAATTTAAAGCTCTATACAAGCACCCAGTCATGCAGAAACACTGACCAGAGTCAATTACCAAACCCAAGTGTTCCCCCTATCTAGTATCTGGAAGTGATACTTCAATTTAAAAGTGTAAATATGTTGTAGAACAGCTGGATTCCAACTGTGAGCAAAATGCACTTGTCCAAATTAACAGTCAAACTTAAACTTTATCCCTACTTAATTCTAAAAACTTAAGGGGTGCTTGTAAATGTTTAATCAAGCTTGAAAGAAAAGTTCTGTGCTTTGGCTAAAACCCAGATCCAAGTAAGACAGTTTCTCAGTGTGTTTTTTCATTCCACAAACATTAATAAGCCTTAAGAAATGTGCCTTTCCTATCAAACATTCAACATTTTTATCTGAACCTTCAAGTGATTATGGGTAATCTTTCACTATTGATAGTTGAAAAATAAGTGCCTGCACAGCCTATAGTTTTTGAGTAGTCATACTACAGTTAAGTTTGACATAAAGCTCTTTTTTGTCCCTTCCTACTGCAATACTCAGCACCAGAGTTTATGTTTTATATTTTAGCAGGAAGATTTCACTGGATTCAAACTGCAGAAATGTTTTTGACATTTTGAATGGAAAATGAGTCAATTCTCTATTTTGGACCTTCATCTATTTAAAATTCAGCAAAACAGAAAGCAAAATAGAAAGGAAACAACAACTTTATTTCATCTAACAGTAAGTCAAATCTGATTTTTATTCATATGGATATATCAGTGACTATATTCATGTGGCTATATCTTAACTAGCCAAGGAGTGAATTATTGCACCATTTCTATGAAACCCAATGATGCAACCAGGAAACCAGGAAAAAAACTGTTCCCCAAAAACTTCTTGAGTTTCAAGAATAAGTGTAGGTTACTAAAGCCGTAAAATACACTGAAATGATTTTTGAATAAATACAAACCCTTTCAGCATACTACAAAAAAACCCCAAAAAACCAAAAAAAAAAAAAAAAAAAAAAAAAAAAAAAAAAAAAAAAAAAAAAAAAAAAAAAAAAAAAAAACAAAAAAAAAACAACAACACACCCCCCCCCAAAAA
>VWZT01016799.1:166706-282554 GCA_013397055.1 Pachycephala philippinensis
AAAAAAAAAAAAAAAAAAAAAACAAAAAAACCACCCCAGGAAACAAAGCACATATTTCGAGAGCACTGGGATGTAAAATGGGAATGTTTTTTTCTTTGACTAGCTTACTCTATCTATCCCTGCTCCTTATGATCCTCCCGGGAGAAAACAAAGCAGTTCTGTTCACTTGGTTGGGTTACCAGCCAAGTCATATTGCTCCAGCTTTTCTAGCCTGCAACTGCATGAAGATTTTCAATCCTACTCTGGGAGCTCAGTCAAATGAACACAAATGGGGACACTCAGATGGTCTCTCCATCAGGTTGGTGTTTCCCTGAATAATAGTATTGAACGTGGAGGGCTGTTCCCCTCATTCAGTGTGGCAGCACCTAAGCTTCTTTGGAATTTGAGGTAACAACTATCTGTATGAACAGAAACCAAAGAACACCTTTGCCATTAATATTTTGTCATTTCTGGTTAATATTTTATGTCATTTTGTGAAAGTAAAGGGCATATACCTTCTTTCTGAGTGTCTGTGCATTTTCCCTACCAGCTTGTGATTAGTTTTATTTATCTAGAACTTGTTAAAGGATTCATATAGAGCTATCACAGATGGCCATGGGACATCCAGCCTCAACTTCCTTGTGTCATGAGTCATTAGACAGATGACTCATAACTCCTAGGTGAGATGGCCTCGTCTCCTTCTGAAACCACTCAGTTCCCTTGCTTAGGGTTAAGAGAGCTTAGGAGAATCTCATGTCAACCCTTGGCCTGCACAGATCACTTTTACTTTGAGCTGTTCTGGTGAAACACAAAGGCAGTGCTACATGGGGCTTGTCAGCAGCCAACACTGTGAAAATAGCATGGGTGTAGCTTCTTGTTCTCCACATGCACATACCAGATTGATGAACAGATACTGACAATTTCAAGCAAATTCAGTGTCACAGAAAACACACAAATGTTTAGTAAAACAAGTGTTTCAGACTAAAAAGTGCTCTTTCCACTTTAACGTTGAATGGTAATCAAAATATTTGCATCTGAGTTCATCTGCTGTGGAAGATTTCAAGGATTTGCAATTGTAAATTGCTATACTGCAAATGAAATGCAGTAAAAGGTACATGGCTTTAAAATTATACAGGTTTTCTTCATTCTACGTAATCCATATTCATAAATTATACAAATCTTATGAAAAGCTGAGAATATTTAAGGTAATACTAGAGGTGTTAAATTAAAACCAGAAGAGGTAAAGATGGGTGTTTTAAGAAAGCTTCTATTTAAGCTAAATGGAAATGATCCTCTTTCAGAAATACCTGTAGGATTACCCCACCCTACAATAATTTTGAATTTACATGGATGCTGATGAGCAGGTAATTTCTAGAAACACTGCTGCATCAAAGTGTGGTATTACTTCAAAATAACAAGTGCTTCCTAGACTTGTTTCCAAGTTGCTAGGAGTGCTAGCTACTGATTCACTTGTATTTATGGGTTTATAAGTGTTGTGAACTTTATGTATAAATAATGTAAAATAATAATAAGTATAGTGTTTGAAATATTAGTTATTTGACACAGTATTTAGTGTAAAACTTCCTTAATATTAGGTAGTAAATAAAGAAAAGGGATCAGCGTGAAAGGGATCTTTATAGTCCTTTAAATTATCTAAATACTGCATCTCATTTTCTTTTTTAATATATTACTATGTTATCATTCACTGAAATAAGAAATTTAAAAGTGGTCACAAGTAAGAGGTGTCAAAAAAGACATAATGAAAATGCGGAATTTAATAGTAAAATCAGTACTTTCATAACTTGTCACTTCATTAGATTCATAGATTTTAACCAAACTACTCAAAGAAAGATGGTTACTCATGTGCATAAGTGTTTCCTAGACAATTTCATAATTTTGGAGACTTTTAAGTCTCATAGACTTACATAGGTATTTATATAAATGAGCAGAGATTAAACAGAAATATTAGGAAGCATTTCAAAAGCTATGTGTGTTTGTTCTCATAATAAATTGTATTATTATAATACTATTCATGTCTAATCAAAATTACCAGAGAAACATTATTTTTGAATTCCTTATTATAGTGGAACTAAGAAATTCTTAGAAGAGGGGAATCCTTCACATTAAGCAACAGCTGTCTGCCTTTGTTTTCATTCAGTAAGAGATCTGTCAGTTCTTTCAGTACCTGAGAGCACTTTATCCAAGGAAGCTACTGAGGATGTGTCCAAGGATAGATGCTAAAAGACCTAATAAAGGCTAAAATATGCATCACTGTATGAGATAGGAAATTTTACTGAAAATCAATATGAATAAATATAGTGAACTCTAAACATCATGGAGGACAATATCAAGATCTTGTGGAAAATGGATATAGTGGGAATAAAAGAACAAAGGACAAAAATAAATGAGGATTTCTTCTTTACATGTCTTTTGCTCGAAACTGTGGAAAGCATCTGAAAGATGAATCTTACAAGCTGACCAAACTGCTGAATAGCTAAAGTCCATTAGGGTCCTCTTTCCTGAAACGGAGGGTGGGAAGTGTCCAAGACAATATTATCCATTAAAATGGGCCAAATTTAATAATCGTTATTGCTATTTTAAAGATGGCTTTTTTTTCTTCTCCTTCTTCTCAGCCGGTAGTCAGAGCAATAAGCAACTACTATTGGTTATTTACACTTTAGAAAAGAACCTTTTTCTGCCCTCTTTTGGGGGGATGAATATACTTCTGTGCACTGCTCCAAAAAAATGATACCTCTTCAAACTGTGACTATCTCAACACATAGTTAAGCAAACAATCCCTGCATCTCAGGTTCAACTGAGTGTCATAATTCCTTTAATTTGAAAGGAGCTAGTGGAGAATCAGTGCCAGTAGCAAAACCAAAGTTAATTGCAGAAGCAGCAGCAGAGAACAGAACACTAGGCAGAGCTACTGAGGAGGGTTTTGCACTGATTGTGGCTCTTACCATTCCTTGTCCCAGTATCCCAATTCTGAGGATTCCACAAAGGACAGTGTTGAGCCCACGAGACCATTCTGACTTCTCCTTCTTCTGCCCAATCTACATTTTTCCTGACCCATCCACATCAGCATGATGGAAGAAATATTCCCAAGAGTCCCACTGTGATCTTTGAAATACTGAGTAGATCTAGGTAATTTGTAATCTTGTGGTTACCCAGTGGCAATGTCCAGTGTCTGAGACACAGGCCTGTAAGTGTTTGGAGTTATCTTTATTTTCACCTTGTGTAGTACGGTTAGAAGCTCCCTTCAACTGCAGCAATTATTTTTCATCATCCTTTTTAATTTTCATCATCCTAAAAATTATTATTTTTTATTTCCAGTTGTTCTTCAGCACAATTGTCTCTCGTTATGAAGTGGGATCACTAAATTGTTGAGAAATAAAGTCCAGTTTTGAAAGTACGATTCACCTTCATCCCATTCCTCTGAAAGAATTTATAAGGACTCTCCACGCTCCTACCAGTGGAGGAAGGACAGACACAGAGCTAGCAGCATAGGGTCAAGCCTTGTGAAAATCAAAAGGAGCTCTCAGAGAGGGAGCCCCTACAGACCTTAAGGTTTCCTTAGATCCTACCCAGAGATAAAATAGTATATACCTTCCTATTTAAAATGTTATTTCAGCATTTGCACATATTACTTGTTTCAGAGACGGTTCCCAGATGGTTATTTAAGCAACTGAAAAAAATTAAAGATTCAGACTGTGAGTTAAAAAAAGGTTTTCAGTCACAAATAGTTCCTAATCTCTCATCAAGGAATTAGAAAAGAAAAGATTATCAGTCTTTTTCATCCTGCTACCTTGAGCAATATACAAAATTTTAATTGGTACCTCCCAGCAGCAATATATATCACCAATATCTTAAATATGTGCACATTTCTTATCTGCAACATACTTAAGTGTTACTACCACAGGCAAACATACATACAGATGCATGCCCTGTAACAGTAATTATAGAAATGATAGCTTCTCTAAAGATATTTTTACCTGGAGATCTAAAATTATTCAGATTTTTACAGATATTTTTCAGTTATTTTAATTATTTTCTTTTTACTCTTGATTGTACAGTAGAAACTGTGACTTCTAAACAAAGTTACCTTCAACTGCAAATGTAATGAAGAAGATGTAGCTTCTGAACTGTGGCCCATTTCTGTGGTGATTTGTATCACAGTGCAACTATCATGTCACTTAGTGCATTTTCTGACAGTAATTCACAAACCGTCTAAATCAGAAAACTGTTCAAACAACAAATCCCAAGACAGATTTCACTCCCTTGCAAATTAGGGAAGTAGAGGTTACGAAAGTGGTATGTAGGGAATATGTTTAAACAAAAATATGGCAAATGTTGCATTTCAGCAGATTATTAAGCAAATTACTAGCTGTATCTAAAACATAAAGCCAAGGGCAGACAGAGAAACAGAAAGCAATGGAAAGAAGAAAATGCTATGAACATTTTCTCTAACCTGTACTTCATTAAATATTCTGGGGAAAAGAAACCATACAAATTTAAAATATTTTTTTCAGGGATTTGTTGAACAGAACCATTCAGGTTTCTCAACACTCTTCAGCACAGTCTCCCTCTAGAGCAATGGGATTCACTCACAGCAGGTGGCAGAGCGGTCCGGGTGAGACCCACAGGCTGATCCAGGCACCATGGACTGCCCATCACTGCAGGGGTTTTCTTCCGAGGAGCACAAACCTGGTGGCTCTGATGGTGCAGCGTCCAAGAGCTGGATGCTGTTCAGGCAGATGAAACCTTCCCTGCTCTGGAGTGTTCCTTTAAACATAAGCTGTCAATTGTTACAGTTAAAATATTTGCATTAACAGACAACAAAGTGAAACTGATTTTTATTTACACAAAACAGTTCTAGGTGTTAAAAATGCTGCATAATTTCCATTGCAGAATTGTGATAAATTTCCAGTCAGAATCTGAAATTTAGTATGACTGTCTCAGGCTGAAATTACAGAAAATTTTAAGCTGAAGCTTAATGAATTCCAAGAATGAAGTAAAAAAAAAAAAAAAAAAAAAAAAAAAAAAAAAAAAAAAAAAGGTCTATTTTAAAGAAAAACTCCTAATCTCATAAACATTTAGCTAAAAAGTAGTAATGTCCCCGTGCTTTAGAAAGGTGTCCTGAAATGTAATATCCTAAAGACTCCATCTTCCTTTCTGAAGTGTCTTGAAAACCTCGTTTTGCAGATGCCCTAGAGAAAAATTTCCAGTTACAGGTGCATAAAATGGGCCAGGGAGTGTCCTCAGACACCAACAGGCACAGCAGAGCTTAACGACTGATTACTGTTTCATTACGTAAAATAAAATGGATGCACCCAGTCTCTGCAGTGGGCTTGGTCCCTACCTGCTTGTAATCCTGGAACTGTTCTGGGCACTGGATGGGAGGTGGCCAATTTGCTTAGATCGAAACCTTTCCAGGAACCATGCTGATATTTTAATTATCTGGATTGTCACACACCAATCTTGGGCCTGTGCCCTGGCCCTTATTTTACAGCTATTGACATAGACACAGAGATTCAAGGAGCATTTCTCTCTCTGACAGAGTTCCCTCGCTCTGAGCAGATTTAGCACAAGCTAATTTATAGCAATGAAATTCCAGAGGAACATCTGTTGCTCCTGGCCACGGTGGAGCCCAGCTCTGCTGGCTCTCAAAGCAACGAAATTACCCCATTTGTGCTCTCCAGGTTTCTCTCACCTGAGTTAAAGCAGCAAGCAGCAGGAAGAAAGCTTGGATTCATCAAAAAGATTAGGATGGCAATGAAAGAAAGCACTGAGAAACAAGAGTAGGAGTTGGAGTAATAAATAAAAAATGGATTTGTGGGTTTTGACAGGCTGGGACATGACCAAAGTGTGAGTCTCAGAAAGTAGTTATGTGCAAGAGTCAGAAAGCATGGTGTAAGAGTATCTGACAAAACAGAAGGAAACTAGAACAGAAGTGATTTGGGGCATAAGCAGAAGGGTCTAACACACTCCACAAAGCCTGGAAATTAGGTTGGGGTGAAATCTCAAGAGGCATTTGTCTTTCTAAAAAATAAGTTATATGTGTCATTATCTTCCACCAGAGACAATTTCTTCAAAATGACAAAAGCCTTCAAATACTCTCCATTCTCACTCTACCAGTCCAAAAAGCAGAATGACGTGCTGAAACTATGAAATAAACACAAATTTAAAGATAGTATGTTTCCTTCCCTAAGTACAAGGGATCCTTGCAGTCTTTGTACAAGGATTCATAGTTTTGCCTTCCTACTTATATACATATAACCTGAGCAGGCTTTTGTTTATTTATTTTTAGATACTATAGATTGCTTAATTACAGATCTGCTTGTTTATTCAAAATTGTCCTTGTGGGAAAAGGAGAGACAGGCAACAACACACACTTAAAGCCTACTAGTCTGCTGAAATGCATCCATTCTAACATCTGTCAAAACATCAATTTCTGCAGTGGGCCTAGTCTTTGTCCTTTCACAGAGATTATATGTTCAGCTGATTTCTGAGACAGTAAAATATGATGGTTATTTACAGAACTACAAAAAAATAAGTGTAAATGAAAAGTTACTTAAAATTTAAATTGTAAATTAATATAAGAATTAAGAAGTTGCAATTTAGCCTTTGCCTCTATGCCCAAAATTTCAAGGAGAAGTTATATTCTCAATTAGCGGTTTACATCATTTCACTGAAGTTCCACAAAGATCACTTACATTATCTCACTTAATAGTATATATACAGTTAAATGAGTTGGTAATACCTGAGTTGGACTCAGATGACTAATTAAAATCAGATGAGATTTGTATTCATTTTCTTGCATGTTAATTAAGTCCAGCAGCTTCTGCATGTCATGTTTGTGTAGATATTTTATTGAGCTACCACCAGAGATTCACTCATATTGAAGCAATGAAAAAATAGCAGATTCACGATACACACAATTTTAACAAATTTTTAGGCTTCCTAGAAGATTTATAAACAACAAAGAAAAGCATCTTCAAAAATTGAGGACATGCCTTTTTCCTTCATACCTTTTTATTTTCCAGCCCTGTTGGTAGCTGTATATCCACTTTGACCCATTCCCTCTTTGTCATGATGTTGGTTTCCCACAAGACATGCTCCTCCTGTAAAATGCAGAAAACAGTGTTACAAAGATAATTTTTGTTCCTCCAGAAGTTATCAAGGCCATTTTTTGTCCTCCATCTTTTCATCTCCCAGCCAAACAACCACTATATACAGAGTTGCTCCATGTGAGAAAATAGTTTCTCATATTCCTTTGCAATCTTTGCACTGAGGTCTACTGGAGAGAGGGGAAACAACACATGTTTACTGTGGCTAAACAGACTAATAATATAATTATGAGGAATAGACTTGGTAGAATTAAAGTTAATTAGTACGTAAATTAAGCCATGTTATTGCTGAATTTAACAATATGTTTCCACGGTGTTCTCTACATAAGTTTCCTTTCCATAAATAACTGCTTATATTATGTCGTATAATTAATTAGATTTCGTTCTCTTAGAACTGAATTCTGGGTCTGCCAGAATTACTCAATCAATTGTGCTAAAAACTTTTTTTTTAGATCTGTAAAGCCAGAACACAGAATACAACCTAACAACTTTTAGTCATGCTCTGAGTTACCTTAATCCTCCCATTTTCATTCCACCTCCTAAGGATAACAGCAAGAGTGCTAAATATGGTAAGGCTGCCTTTATGCAAGCACTCCAAGACCTTTTGGTTCAATAATCTGACAAAAGTAGCTCACACTCATTCTGGTTCTGGTCATGATCCTGCTTGGAATATACTGAGACACAGAGGAAAGAAGGCAGAAATTTGAACTTTTATACCTTCACAAAATCTTTTCAAGAAGCAGTTGCAAAATAGAGCAAAAACAGAAAGAAAGAAAAAACTTGAAGGAAAAGTTAATATAGGCTATACATACACACAGACTTACCATTACAAATATCAACATTGAGACAATTTTTAGGAAACTGCAAAGTGTTGGTAATATCCACAAAGGATATTACAGATTTAGTGGCAGTTCAGAAAAAGATGCAAAGGAGGATAAGAGGAAAGGAGAGTCTCTTGTATGAAAAGAAATTGAAAGTATAAAAGCAATTTATCCTACAGGACATTAATAAAAGGGGTTATGATAGGTATGTGAAATGTTATCAATACTATAGACAAGGACAGTTATTTTTTTCCTGTTTTGTAATATAAAAGTGAGGAGAAATGTGCTGTCTTCTGCTGATAGGCTGTGAGGTCTGAACAACAGAACAATACTGATATGATTTGTGATGTGCAGCCAATTAGTGGTCTTTTCCTACCAAGGACATTCTGATGTATTAGCAAAGCTGGAAGATTAAATCCCTATTGAACATGTGTTCAAAGATCAGTTTTGGAAAACTACAAGACAGGGCCAAGGCAATACCGTAATTACAAACACTCAGTGACAGAAGCAATCAAATTGGAAAAAGCACATGACATACTTGCTTTCAGAAATAAAAGTCAGACGTGAGTTTCCACATCAGTATAAGATGTATTTGTCCACTTGTTTACACAACATATTCAGCAAAAGTCTTTCAATATTGAGAACACTTCATTCTGTGTAAAACTTGCTTCATTTTACTAAACAATTAATCTTCCAAAGGAAATTTATTAGCCTACATCAGGCACATATAAGACCCTGAAAAGGATGATGTACTAGGAGCCATACTGTGTGGCAGGTTAAAACCATAGCCTGTGGTTAAATGTCTGCTTTTAGTTAACACACTCCCCCCACCTGCATGCAGAAACCCTTCAAACACATTTGTATATCTTTTGGGGAACACTCTGTATTTGTTGTGTATCTGACTGGATGCACCTCAATACTACAATTTTGTTCATGTTCAGATAACAGCTTAGAAATCCAGCCCCATGAACATTTTTTTTCCCAGATTCATTTTAATAAAAATAGCTTGTAGGAGTAAACGTCAGTTTTCTGTACAGTATCCAGACCTTCTAGGACTTTTATTTACACTGAAAGCTGTTAGACACCTCAGATGAACCAATATTTTAAGCAGATTTTACCCCCTGATTTTTTACAGCTCTAATAAGCCAATAGTATTATTTCTCTTCCTCACAATATTTGTAGTATTCACCCTGCTTGTCATATTCTTCCACCTGTTTGCTACAAATGGGTTAACTCCAGTAGGACATTCCTTGTGTCACTAGCCTTCTTTTAAAATATGGAAGGTGTTGCTTTTCCAGTACTTTCCTTCAAGATTTATTTTGGTGAGGCAGGGGAGCAGTTGCTCAAGGTACCTTTACTCTATTCCCCTTACTGTGATATATTACTATCAATAAACAACTTTTGTAAAGCTAAAATGTTCCTTTTCCCCACAATGTTTTTTTCTGAGATAATGCTACTCAGATTTGAAGGATGGAAGAGAAATCATGACTTTTTATAAAATTCTCCATTTATAAAACACTTTTTATCTTTTTTTTTTGACATTTCTCTATAGATACATGCACGACTGTGCAACTGCACCCATTATTTTGTCCTACTTCTCTTTTCAGAGAGTAATTTGGAACAAAGGTTTGTTTGTTCCCTCACAATGATTGATGGATCAACTTTACCTTCTGTAGAGGAGTGTACTCACATCACTTTTGCAAGTGTTGTTGAACACATACAAAATTTTAGTTCGTTAGGATACAAATATGCTTGCACATATAAGCATTAGTTTAAATTACCTTTTATTGCTTAATTTCCATATATTTTTAAAGCCATACAAGATGTAAAGATTAAGACAATAAAAGGAAGAAGATTAAGTCTATTACCTAAGGGGAGTAACAAAAAAGTAATGAACAGCAAATGATAGACTCAACATTATCTTATTTGGTTCTAGCTTTTTACAGAAAATGTTAAAATTTATCTGTCAGTTAACAGATGGCTAATTTTGTTAATTGAATGTACAAACTGGGGAATGAGAGCCTGGAAAGCAATGCCACGGAAAGGCACCTGGGGGTCCTGGTTGGTGGCAAGTTGAACATGAGTGGGCAGTGCCCTGGCAGCCAGGAGGGCCAAGCGTGTCCTGGGGGGCATCAGGGACAGCATCACCAGCCAGGCAAGGGAGGGGATTGTCCTGCTCTGCTCTGTGCTGGGGCAGCCTCTCCTCGAGTGCTGGGGGCAGCTCTGGGTGCCACAATATGAACAAGATACAAAGTTATTAGTGTCCAAAGGAGGGATCTGAAAACGTTGAAGGGCCTTGAGGGGAAGCTGTATGAGGAGTGACTGAGGTCTCTTGTTCTGTTCAGCCTGGAGAAGTGGAGACTGAAGGAAGACCTCATGGCAATCTACAACTTCCTCATGAGGGGAAGAGCAGGGTCAGGCACTGATCTCTTTTCTATGGGGACCAGTGACAGGACCCGAGGCAATGGCCTTAGGTTGTGTCAGGGGAGGTTTAAGTTGGATTTTAAGAAAAGGTTCTTCACCCAGAGGATGGTTGGGCACTGGAACAGCTCCCCAGGGAAGCGGTCACAGCACCAAGCCTGACAGAGCTCAAGAAGCGTTTGGACAATGCTCTCAGGGACATGGTGTGACTCTTGGTGTGTCGTCTGCAGAGCCAGGAGTTGGACTCAATGATCCTAATGTGTACCTTCCAGCTCAGCCCATTCTATGATTCTGTGAACATTTTATGTTAGTTGAACCGTTAATATTGCCAAATGGGAACGAAACATGGACCAGAATAGAAGAATAGTGTTACAAACACATATAAGCCAGAATTACTAAAACTGGAATGGAATTAGGAAGTTTTAAATAAAGGTTACATACTGGAAGGAACATCTTACTATCAACCGCAGGCTCTGAGAACCTGAGGAGAATGTGTAGGAAATTAGACAACTGGGAGAACAGAGTACATATATTACAGTTAAGAGAAAAATTTAGACTGTGCAATTATAGCCAAGATGCTGAACAACTCTTAAGACACTGGAACAAATTGCTAACAACCTTGTAAGCAGCTAGAGAATTAGAAAGTGCGAACCTGCATTAGCTGCTTCTGATGAGGAGCAAGTTGTGTTTAGCAGTGTAATCTTTTTTTTTCATCATAAACAGTCTTGAAAAATTAGTTACTTCACTTTATTAAGGTTTTTTTAACAATCTCATATAACATATGCTTTTTAAAAAAGTGGTAATTTGGTGTAGATGAAATTACTGTAAAATGGGTGTGCAAATAGAAGTGTGAGCTTATTTCAAAGACGAGATGTCAATAGTTTTCTATTAAACTAAAAAAAAAAAAAAAGTAGTAGAATTCTGCGTAGGTTTGTTCCAGAGCCTGATATAATTGTCGTGCTGACTAACTGACTGAAGAGTGGGATGAAAAAAAAAATTTAAAACAATGTGGATAATAGTATATTGGAAGGAATTACAAGCACTCTGAAGGACATCATTAGAATTTAAAATCATCTCAGTGTACAGAAACCAGTTCCAAAGCAATAAGAAAAAGTTCAAAGACATATGAGTCACACTTAAGAAAAATCAAATGGTCAAATGCAGTGGTGTTTAATGAAGAGCAGTTTGGCAAGCCAGCAGCATAAGAGGAAAATCTGCAGATTATCATGGACTTCAAGGTAAATGTAAGTAAACAACAGGTTACTGTTGACAAAAGGAGTCCATTTTCCCTATCCTTCTTCATACCCAAGAGCAATTTAAATTCCCTCTCTTCTGATTGATACCATAATGTCTGCATTAGAAAATATGTTCATTCATCTTTGCCCTTTCTGCTGAAAGGGTGAGGAAAGCCGGGGATAAATTTACAGCATCTGTGGCACCTGCCATCTAAGAACAGTACTAAAACTGTACAGTAAGTGTAATCCAGTCTCCATGTGTGTTAGGCCTGTCGGTGCTGGGATTTAGAAAGAGTTATCCAAAGACAAGAGGTTCTAATCAGTAAGTATAGTGATAGGATGTGCAAAGAAACTGCAAGGTACACGCAATTGAGAGGTTATTTTGAAATGACAGCTTCCAGGACAGCAGCTCTGTTGTGTTCCAGGGTCAGAACAAGTACTCGACCCTCACTTCCATTTCTTAGTATTGGCTAGTTTTGAAAATTCATTTGTTTTTCATAAACAACCCAATGATTCAGTATCAAAATGTGTAAAAGCCAACTCTCCCTTCATTTCAGTTTAAGAAGTCCTAAATATGAGTCTGTAGGAGGGGACGGTTTTGAAGCTACCAGCAGAAGCTTATGTTTTGGAAGGTTTTTTCTGGCAAATTTTGCAGTATGAGTAACTCACATCAGCTTTAAATAAGTCTGTGTGCAATAAATACACTTCTGATTGCAGGAGAAATTCAATACCTAAAACACAAAAGGGCTAAGAGAACCTGTGAAAACAGAGTGGACTGATGTAATATATGACAGAAAATGTTCTTCTAATATGCATGTAAGGACCAGTTTATCAATTAATTCAATCTAGCTCCCAGTTCTATGGGAACTTAGATGTCAGTTTTCTTATGGTTTACACTTACATAATTTACTCTGTTTTCAGGGGAAGAAGACTCTTAAATTGGGTCCATTGATGCTGCTACTTAAGTGTACCCCTGAAATCAATATTCTTATTCTGTCTCAAGATTGCCGTGAGTGTCATACCTGGGAATTTATTGGCAAGTACTATGGCACAAAACTCAGTATATTCTGACCAGAACACTGATTATGTTACAGTTCCCTGACACAGTAATGGGTCATAGAAAAATACAACTATGAGCTTTTATAAATGAAACATGAGCAAAAGCCTGAAGTTGTTTTCATGAATACTCAAAGACACAATTGGAAAGAAATAAATTACTTCCATTACCTGTCCTGATTTTAAGACCTCTTGGTTGTGTTACAGTTCGGGGTTTTTAGCTTCTTATCTTTGTGAATGAAGTGGATCTAATTTTTTAAATATGTGTATTGTTGGGTGATAAGAATTCAGCTCCAGCATCAAGATATGAGAGCCATTAACTTAATGAGAGCAGCTCTACTGCTCTTGCTTTCATTAAGTAGCAGTACAAAGCATCAATACTAACCTATTAAACCAGGCTTTCAAAAGAGAACATGCTAACATCAGAAAGTCTCACGAGGTAAGAAAGATGAAAACAGCATTGCTTACTGACATTTGTGTTTCATTCTGACAGGGCTGTTTTAGCTACTAATAGGTAGAAGAATAGAAAACTTACTGCTCTAAAACTTGGGCAAAGCAAAGAAGGTGTTTAATCAAGAACTTTCCAGTCATCTTGGGTCAACGACATCTTTTTTAACATACCTCCATAGACAAAAACACTATTTTCTTATTTCCATAACAGGAAGAAGGATAGAAAAGCTGTTCTCCCCCCGAAATCTGAAATTATTTTAATTCTGTAATAGCTGGGTTTGCCCTTGAAGTCTTATTGCCAAACATTCACCCATCAAATTAGTTTATAGCTGAGATGGCGAGCACCCAGGTTTTGTGCAATTGCACAGACCGGTGGAATGGTACCAAGTTACTTTTTGGACAAACTAACTCAGGGGACAGACATGTAGCAGCAGGTGTATCTTCTTGCCTTTTGTTGGCTAACACCTGGGCTGCCATATGCTTACCTTTTGGAAATGAACACGTGTTTCTCCTTACCTGATTCATAAGCAGTACTGCCTTGAGAACACTGCTGTCTGCCATGGAGTAGTGAAACTGAAAATGGCAATTCTTGCTGGAACAATGGCACATGGAGCTGTTTAGATAAGCACTTTCATATAATGCGTTGTCATTAGCTTCTAACCACTCAAAATGGCCTGAAGAAAAAATGAAAGGAAATAAGGGTCACTTTTTCACAAAACATTTTTTTTCTCAGTCTTTGAAAGTAAGGACTGCTCTCATGTAATTACACAGAAGACCCATCTCAGCAAGAATGAAATCGGATCATCATGCTGATGATGTCACTTGGATGTCATCTGTTTCCTATTAAATAGATATATATATATCTTCATTTTACTCACAGATAGTCGCAGTAACCAACAATTACACCAGTCGATGGTATCTCAAAGTTTTTATTTTGCATGTTAAAACCTGCAAGAAGTCCCAGCTCAGCCTCCTTACATTTACAACCGTTCAATATCTAATGACAAATATATGTAGAAACTGGGCTTTCTCCCCACTGTGGTTTCCAGGAAATATGCTTTTTACAGCAATGCTTAAAAAACCAAAACAAAACAAAAGGCAGCCTGCATTACTGCTACAGGAAGCAGTCACATCTCCACCGTGTAATCAAGGTCTTTACTTCTCAGCCAGAACTTCTGCAACAAAATGTTGGAAGCATATTGTCTTTCCATCTGAAGCAGAAAAGCAATTTGTGCTCTTCTTGACCTACTGGCCCCTATAAAAGCATTCCTACAGAGATCTAAAGGAGTACTCCATCCCCTCAACAGTGTCTATTAGTTTTAGGAAATAAAAAGGCTAAATGTTTTTTACCAAATATATCAGCTCTTTCCCCTGCCTCCTGAGTCACTGAATATTTTGCTGCCTTCTGCAGCACTATTACACTAATAAACAAGGACTGATTAAGGACCTTAAGTTTGCAATTTCTGTGTTTACTTCTCTAAAGACAACTTATCTCAAATGAAAATGTTACAAAATCTCAAGGTGAAGGAAGAAAGTGTCATTTCACAAGAAAAATGCTGATTTTTATAAAGGACTATGTTCTTTTCCTTTTGTTGCCAGTTTACTCTTTGTGTTGTGAAATGATTTACACTGTAATATATTCTTGCAATTTCTTTGGAATTAAGCTTGTAATTTCATGCCACAGCAACTAACCTTGATATAAGGAAAGATTATAGATTTAACCCAGATTTCTCTTTGACAGACATCAATAATTCATCTACACTTCTATGACTACTATCTTGTACATAAGAGAAATATGCAACATTAGAAGATATGCTACCAGTTCTTTATCTAACTTCAGAGTTCTCTGATGCCATTATAAAACCAAGCAATTTTAGTTTCTTAGCCCAATGGTAATTAACATTCTTTTCCTTCTTTCCTTTTCAGCATCTGAATCTTTAAAAGCAGGACAAAGAGGAGTTGCCATGACTTTTTGACAAGAAAGCACAGGACTAGATAAACCGAAGTCCTATGAAGCATCCAGAATGAACTTGTGTCCAAAGCGGGATGCTTACTCTTCTTTAGGGAATACATTTTATACAAGTGTTTTGATTGCTTCTGGGAAAAATTGAGACCTTTCATAAATGAAGACTACAGAAACTGAAAACTGATTTTTTTTTTTTTTTCTCACCTCTTCTCTGTGGCCCCTAAAAGTAGAACAGTTTAACTGGACAGACTATGAACTTTCCTGAAGTGCTTGTTTCCCCTCTTTAAGGGATTTTTTTAAAATCATTATTCCTTTCAGACAAAATTTATCGAGTAGCTTTCTAATGATTGGGACCATTTTTCTTTCATTTGTTGCAAATTTGCCGCTCTTCCTTAAGGTCTGAATTTCCCTCAGTACAGTACACTGTATGGCATATTGCTGTGTTTATGCTCTGACTTTCCTTATGTCTTGTTCTCTTGAATTTTCATGACTTTCTCTTTCTGATGTGCCAAACTCCCCCTTGTTTCTAGAGACAGAGCAGGGATTCCAGAAGAGCCACTCCAATCCTGACAAAGTGACAGTAAGGCTATTGAGCCAGTGATGTGTATATCTGAGATGCAGGTCTAGTTGCCAGGATCAAGAATGTAGACTTTAATATCTTCCCGTAAAGTCTTTTATTTTCTCCACGTGGCTACTTAATCAGGTTTTAGCTAAACAGTCTTTTTTGTTTCAGTCTTGAAGGAAAATTTTGTGTCATAAGCAAAACCTTCTGAGTCTTGCAGAAGGATCAGCCACTGGGGCTCCACTAAGAAGCAGAGCTTGCAAATTATTGCTGAGGTGGCCCAGGGTCTTCTCAGAGCTGGGGTGGGCTGGTGAACCTGCCTGTATCCTGCTGTGCTGACAACTAAAACTCTATGAATATTCAGTTGTTTGGTTCCATTTTAACCACATTCGGACTCAAATATCGTCAGTCCCACTTTAATCCATAGGGTTTTTATTTCACAAATGATGCGGCTTTGAATCTATGCTACGAGCGGCAGAGTGACAACTGAGACTTCCGTTTTAAGCTGAGCCACAGAGTGGAACCTTTTCTCTTCTGGCAAGTTCTGGTCCCCAGCAGAGAACAGTTCAGTCTCTGAACCAACACCCTGCAACCTTCCCACTCAACCATTTTGAAGAAAAAAGAGGTCAAATCTGAACTGCCATTGTTTCTGCTCTTTAAAGATGAATTTTCATGAACACACAAATCCTGGGTAAAATCTTGAATTAAAAAAAAAAGAAAAAGAGAGAGAAAAAATTAATGAAATAAAGTCACAATCTAATGATTTCACTGGATTTGCATGTTTAAACTTGAGGGACTTCTACCACTGGTTATCTGAAATATTGGACTTTTGACTTCTTTTTGCATCTTCATTTTTCTTATGCAGAGAATTTGTTTCATTATTTTCTTTTTAAACAAACATTACCCTAGATGTAGGAAACTAGATTAATCCAATGTAAGAAACATAAACTATGGAAACTACAATAGCATATATGAAATATCAATAAAGAAAACAAGAAAAAAGTATTTTCTGAACAGTATTGCAGGGGAATACAAAACCTCTGTAAGAACTTTTGACACTAGAGAAATTAAGAGGAAAAATTATAGAGAAATTGCCTACAATATAAAACTAGAGAAACAAAGCAATAAAGGAACAAAGAAAAAAATCTTCCAAGGACAGAACGTATTTTATTAAATATAAGGATACCAGCAGGGGAGGATTGTTCAAAGACTATAAGAAATCTTTACTTTATAATTGTCTAGACCTCTGCTTTATAATTTTGTTTCTTACCTCTCTTCTATTTATAGAAGTGAAAGGTTTGATCAAAATCAGAATATAAAGCTTAGTCAAGCTCTATTTGCATTGCAAGTCTGAGCCCTCAAGCATGGCATTTTGCAGTTTGCATACCATTTCTTTACTTTTTAGAATATTTTTTTAATATTCAGCCTCTTCATTTATGTCTCAACACATCTGCATGAATAGAAATACTGGATGTATTGAGAGGTCAGCAATCACAGTTCAGATTTTTCAATACTTTTTGATGTTAATGATGTATTAAATTCTGTGTACTGTTTTGATGCTTGTTTTTTTGCACATTTTCGTTTTTTCTTTATTACTTGGAAGCATAGGGAATGTCCCCAGGCAATTGGGGAAATTCAGCCTGCTCAGCTGCCTGTGCATATCCATACAACAATGCCCAAGCACCTATACAGCAAACATTTCCAAATATATTCTCTTTCCATAGACAGTGCTTGTAAACTAGCCCTGTAAAAGCCACTTACAGAACTTCAGTATCTTTTCTGTTCTCAATATTGCCTTAAAAGGGAAATCCATATCTGTTACTAGCCCTTAAGGTGTCATGTTAAGGTATGGCACAGACGCAACAACTTTCAGGGAGGTTTTTCAAATACAATCAAATGAAAAGTCTCATTTTTGTTAGATACCCCAGTGGGAATTGGACAATGATGTGACTTTTTTCCTCACATTTAACAGGAAAAAATCTGCTTTATTATATGCTCTCCATTATACATACCTGCAAAAATTCACTTTAACGTAGTGTATGCACTCAGGCACTTTTGTTTGCTATTCAATGGTAATTTGACTTACGGTTACTAGACTGTATTGAAATTCATGCTATAATTTACTTTAAAAATCTTTTTAAGATGAAAACAATACCTAACCTTCATTCTGCTTCTATCAATGAGATGTGCTCCATTTCTGTGGGTTCAAAGTTCAAGCAGTAATCTCCACAATGTCAGTTCTCCAGAGCTGCATCACAAACTGTACTATTACAACTAGCACTACTTGACTCCTCTGAAGGCAGTCCCAGTACACAAGCCAAACACTTAGCAGGCAAGACAATTCCATCTCACAGTAGAACACTTAGAGATTTACATCCATTAAGCTTTCAAAAACCTTTTGCATAAACCCATAGACACATACTACACAGTGACTTCAAAACCAAATGATGCTCTTTACTTCTTAAAATTGCAACTGGACTAATTTTATTGGGTTTAAGGGTAGGAAACTATTTTGTAGAATAATTTTTTATTTAGAGTTGCACTAATAAAAGATTTAAAATTAAGTTCCAGACTGTATGTTCAAGCAGAGTAGTACTACACAAGTCAAACTGCCAAGTATCAAAATCAAAGCAAAACAGAAAAAAAACACACTCAAGGGCTGTGGGCTTAGATGGATTTGATTTGATTTAATTTAATTTCACCAAATTCTTGCACAGATCTCATACAAAGAATAAACTGGAGAATAAGTCAGCTATTCGTTTATATTGGAATTCTTACGTTAACATATTTCATGAACACCTGAAAAAATTTTATTAATTCATACAATAAAATATTTCATGTCTTACCAGCAGGAGTGCTCATGATGCCCTTATTAAATCGCCAAAATACAATCTAATTTAAGTACAAAATACATACAATTTTTTTTTGTCTGCTTTGTGATGGGGGCACCATCTTGCCCTAAAAAGCACTACATTCTTCATCACAGCTAGTAATTTTGAGTTAAATTAATCCCCCACCTTCAGTCTTGTTGCTCCAATCCTTCAGGAAGGAGCAGGAGGCAACCTTGTTCCCAGCTTGCAGCCGTGCCCACCGAGCAGGCTCAGCTGTCTGGTCTGAGTGCCACTGGCATATGCCAAGCTCAAAACTGGAAACCTGTGATGCTAAAAGACAAAGAAAAACAATCACTTCTTAAGAAGTCATTATTTATGAGACCATTCCCCACTAGAAAAATATGCTTATTAAACTCCTTGACAACATTTCTGCTTCTTCAAAAGGTTACTTCAAAAGCCCTTTGTATCCCTGATTGCTGTCCAGTATTTCAGCCTGCCATCTTTAACTATTCTAAGAAATTATTCCCTCAAGACAGATGCTTCTTTCGGAGCAATGGAGTGCTATTTATGTTAGCCACTCATCACAACCTTCATGAATTCAATTCCGCAGAGAGAGTTGCCAGGTAACATAAAAACTGACGTGTAATAATAAGAAATACCTATTTACTTTTCTAGATGATAGCTACAGAAAAATCACTTTTAACTGAGAGGTTAAACTCAGCAGCATCTCCACAATACTTGTAAGAGAATACTTCTTCTTAGAGACAGAAAGGTTCTGAATGCATCATCATATAATTTCAAGAGCTTTTTTAAGGGCACAGCATGCCTGACTAATCTAGTTGCCTTTGGCAATGGTCAGGATTTTAAGCGATATTGAACTATGATAATGGAAGTTCCATTTCTTAATGTGATTGCAGGGGAAAGGGAATCTCCTGGTTAAGACACACTATTAAATAGCAGTCAGGATATCTCAAAGAAAACACAGAGATTCCTAACTGTATGGAGAAAATATTTCAGGTCACTATACACAGATGTTACTGTCTCCTTCATCTGAGAGACATTGTATTATTCACTTTACCAACACCTCAGCGAAATGACCTGCCCAGACAGTGCTGAAAACCTTTCATTTCTTCCTTCTTCCAGGGCTAAATAAATGTGCGCTTTTTCCAAACCGTGTGTATTATGTGAGAAAGAGACTGTCAAAAAGTTCTGTTCCATGGAAAATGCAAAATTCCACAAGGGTCTAGAAAAGGATGGAATTTGTCGAATTTCAACATGCAAAAGAAGTTGCAAATTCTTTCAACAGGAATCAAGATCTTCATTTAACACTTTTGAAGTATTGATACAAAACATTTTGAGTCATTCTGTGGGTTTTTTTAAATCTAGTTTTAGACATTTTTGAGGTTTTGTTTGTTTTGACAAAATACCCGTTTTCCGGCTCTTAATTCCACAGCATGTCAGACAACAGTAATGTTAGTATTTCGGATTTTCTGACTCCCATCCCTGTAGCAATTCATCTCAAATACTCCCTTCTGTGATATTAAAGGCTACGTCTTTGCAGGATTAGAATTAACTAAGGAATTAAGTTTAAGATTTTGTCAGTTGAAGTATTCATACTGGATTTTTTTGTCAAAATTTATACATTATAAGTAATACATATGTAAGTACTTCAGTTTCCTGAAAAAAACCCATAACTTTGCAGTGAGGCTTTGTCACTTCTGCATTACAAGTGACTTAAGGAGGACAAAAGCCTCATTCTCCTTTATTGCATTCCACTTTCATGCCTTAGAGCTCTTTGCTTTCATCTCCATGTAGAGATCAGAAGGACAATCTTAGTGGGGTTCTTCACATATATAATTCTTGGGAGCTGAGAGGGAATTCTGCAGAGCAGCCACTTGGATAAGAATATGAAGCCTTTGAACAGAGGGTCTACTAAAGCTATAGTTAAAAGAGATTTTGCGTTAAGTGTATTTCAGAAACTAACTTCAATATTTTCTATTTTACAGCCAAAGTATTTTTTTTTTCTTCAGCCCATATTCAAGAGCTGTGGGGGTTTTGAGTGATAAACTATTTAGCAGCTGTTGGGGAAACAACAAACTGTAGAGTACCTTAAATTGCTATAAACCCTACTGAAGATAGGGGTTTAGTTGTATTTTTTTCAATGCATGAAATTTAGTCTTTAGCAGAACTAGAAAACAGACTGAAGGAGGACAGTTTGGGAGATGGAGAGGGATAGAAGGGGAGAAAGAACTTACAGTATGATGAAATTACTTTTATATTTAACTGTCACAGTTTGTATCAAGAAACTCCTGAAAGCACAAAAATTTAAGATATTTGACTCACAACCCTAAAAGCACAGTCATACTAATGAATACAAATGCACAGGTCATCTCTTATGTGCATTTATACTGGGATTAAAAATCATGAAGGGTACATTAAAAATGCAAGTTTTAACTAGGAATTTCATGAAAGTAAAGTGGTTTTCATTAAAAAGTCTATTTATCCAGACATTCCATAAGGACTAGAGAAAAAATGACTTCAAATTCAACCAACCATTAGTCTGACCTTTTGTTTTAATTACTGGAAAAAGTTCAGTAGTAACATTCCTTTTTCAGGGGGAAAATTAAGATTCTTTGACCCTGTTTTTGGCTGCTGTGAGCCTTTTAGATGTCACCTAATGAAGTTGACTTCTCCTAATGAGGAAACACAGGATAAGAACTGGCTCTTGTTAGAATATACCTGAGGCACTTAACATCGCAGCAGCTCAATCTGTAAACCACAGCATGCAGTTAAACAGCTGCCATGTAAGGTAAGTTTAACACCTGGATTTATGATATGGTGAGTACATACATCAGTTTCCTTTCTTTCCTTTTCCATCTCTTTGAGACACTTTTACATCTCTATAGCTGAGTTTTTTGGTTTAATTTTTTTTTTTTTTTCTTTAGAAGAACTTTGTTGAAAAACTCAATATATTTTTACAGATGATCTACAGCCTCCTGCAGGAACTGGTTAAACAAGTACATGGGTTTCTAGAACATAGCAATGTATTTTTTTTCCATTTCATACCAGTCTTTTATCTGCAGAAATCCTCCAACGAGCAGAAAGAAGCTGGGTTAAAAATCAAATAGTTGTCATCTTTACATTGAGGACAAATTTTAAATTCCATTTAAAATTCATTTTTTCAAAGAAAGCACATTGTATACTTTCCTGAGTTCACAATCAAGTGTACCCAAAGTTTTGAATAAGCATCCTTGACTATTCAATTAATATAGCTAGAAAGCCTCTACAAAACAGAAAAGAAAGATGTGCCCTGGTGTGAAAATATTCATATAATATTTACTTCTATAATTCTCCACTGTGAGAAAGTTGTAACATGGGGAAGCCAACATGATCAGGTTTAGGTACCCGAAACTTCATTTCCCCAATACAGACCCCCTTTTAACTAAATATGCGTGCCTGTTGGCATCATTAAATTAGGGTTTGTATCTTGCTCCTAATGTGATCTGCTTGCAGTTGCTCAGATCTAACACATTAATGCCCATGTGCATCTCTTTTCAACAGTTTTTTCCTATGGGGAAATCTATAGAGCACTATTTAGGAGTATGGTACACCCAAAACCAACCATGTAACCTAGCTTGGTCTGTGTCAAACACTGCTTTCCATACCTCTAGTTAAGCTTAAAGTCTAAACCCTCTGTGCCCATGCCAAGAATAAGAGAGAGGAAAACAAAGGAGGTGTTTTAATCAGGACTGCACTCACCTGAGGATGTGACATAGGTGCCACAGGGCAGTGCTCTTGTCTAATACAGGGCAGCAAGCAACTTAATTCATTCTTGGATGGGTAGCGTTCTTTTTCCATGAAAATACATTGGGTTGAAAAGGGAAATAGGAAATGTTTTGCTAAAGAATCCTGGCATGTAGGATGGTCTGACTGCAGAGATGACTAGCCTGACATTACAGCTCTTGGATGTAGCAGAGCAGAACAGAATAACCCCGCTGCACAGCTGAGGATCAGGACCTTCACGCATTTAGAAATACACGAGTGCCTTGGGAATCTTCCTAGTCAGCTCCAAAGCTTTGCCTGAGCTGGCTGAACACATCAATTCTTCAGCCAAAAACAGTAGATCTTTTTTGCCCACTGAGCCCTACATTTACAATGTATCAGATTACTTAAAGTATTTATTGTCCTTCTTTGTAACTGTGTTTAGATGTGAGAAGACGGATGATTGTTTAGGGAAATGAAAATGAGCCAAATGAAAACACTTACAGAGTTAAGAAAGCCTTTGAATAGCAAAAGGCTTTCCATTGTTTTTTCTCCTCTAATCCAAGGAAAAGACAAAGTAAAATGATCTGGCTCCTGAAAAACAGGCACTCTTACCACATGCCAAAGAACATCCTTCACTGAAGGTAATATCATCAATGGCAACAGTTTCACCTTGTCTCTGGGTCTCCACCATCCCCCAAAAGATAACCTAAAGAGATTAACAGCAAATCAACAAGAAACAGAATTTACTAGTGTCACAGACAAAACAAAAGGGCACACAGTACATGCTAGTCTAGCCCATGGAGTTTCTATTGGAAACATGAGGACTCTAATAACACATTTAACAATTTTGGGGGATTACCATCCTGGCTTTTTCACACATCTGTGGCTTTTTAACACAAGCACAAATATGTAGTCCAATCATCTAGCTCAAGATTAAAGTAGAATTTAACAGGAAGGATCTGAAAATTACAATAAAATGCCTTAAAATCTAAACAAGGATCATGATATTTAAAGAATAAAACACAAAGGATTTTGTGTTTTATCAAGACATTATTCAACGAGAGACTGGAAATGGGAACAATTTCTGGTTGATTTCAGACTTTCTCAGAAACCTGGAGGAAAGTCAGAGCAAAAAACACCATTATTCAGAAGCCTTTCATCAAGTTTTTAGCCAAACAAACCTTGAGGAGTACTCGGTTGACAGTTATTCTGCTCTAATGTTACAACAACGATATTTGTTTTAGCTACCAAAGTCTTCTATACAGAAAAAGTTACAAATATTTTACATTTCCATCTTAAGGGCAGATTTCAATCCACATTTGTAAATGTAAAGACTGTCACAGGTTTTCTGCAGTGGTGTACAAGGGAATTGACTGATCAATCACAGTCCTTGGGAAAACGCAACTAAAAGCATACCAATCAAAACAACCCAATAAATCAATCTTATGAATAACATTCCTGAAAATCATTCCCTAGCCACATCTTGAGATGACATAGCTTCAGGATTTTCCAGAGTCTTGGAGGCACAATCTACCTAGAGGTACATTCTAGCTCTTAATAAGGAATTCACAGTGTTAGCAATAAAATTTCAAATATTGCCTTGAGAGTTCAGAAACAATATTGTGTATAGTTTAACAGATTTATGCAGAAAACCTATGAATTATCAATAATTGAGTTTTTCACTGTACAAGATGACACAACTTATCCAATTATATGACCATTATGTTATGAGTTGGAATTGTTTTGAGGGGTGTAATCTTTTGTCTTTTGTTTGTTTCTCTGAAGCTGCAGTTGGCTTGCACAAGAAGAATGGCAGCCATATCCCACCCAAAAATATGTTTATATGACTGAAATGCAGCACCATGTAAATTTGCTCATTTGATTTAGTTCAGAAAACAGTATTTTCAATTTTTGAATTCTGCTGCAATGATATGTGTACTTAATGTGTACTTTCATGACATCACCACTAGAAGGACAAACAGTGTATTCATATTTCCCGTTTCTATCATTACATGGTTTCAGATAAGTTTCTAAAACAATATAGTGCACTGTTTTATAATATGAAAGAAGAAATAAGAAATATTATTTAATATCAAGGATTTGACAAATATTCCACATTTGCACAGTGATGTTTCATTGTGAACTCAAAATTCAGTTATTAATAGCTTCATTTTTAATATATGCCTACTTATAGCTTGAAGTTGGGTTTTCATAGTCAGATTCTATTATAAAGTGAAATAAAGTGATTTAGACTATGCTAAAGAGGGACTAGCTCACTTTGCTGGTGCAAAATCAGAGGCTGCTTCAAGTTCATATTCCATTATAGCACATGAAGTCTGTATGAACCTCTGTTCCCCCAAAACTCATGAACAGTCTCTCAACTTCCCCACTTCCAGAAGATAATATTAATAGATGCCTCCAGCTGCTATTGTGTCTAAAAAAGATTATCCAGGCTTTAACTGGGGCAGATACCCAGCTGACCTCGCCTGAGTTCAGTCCAATGATAACCAAACTGACTCACACCCAAGTTTACTCCAGCAAGGAATCATTCAGTTTTCCTTCTCACATGAAGTCTAGAGCTCCTTAAGCTCACAAGTCAGTAACAAAAAAAGTGGCACTTTTTGCTCACAGATACTGCAATGATCTGTATCTATGCAGTATCTGTGAGCACCAGAACAAATTAACATTGCAGCTCCATTAGTGGGATGAAAGCTGCAGTGGGACTGTAGGTGGGATCAAACACAAGCTGGGCTGACTCCACAATGTAGCCACAGGGACAGATTGCCAGCACAGCAGCAAAGCATGAGGTAAAACAGGAATCAAGCACAAAGACAGAAATGAACCCCAAGCCTAGAGCCCTTTCCCTTAATGAAGTCTGGGAGACAGAAATTTGTTCTCTGTAAAGAAGAGGAAGAGTAGCTCAGAAGAGAAAACCACGACACAGTTCTCCAAAACCCAGCCAAAGCAGACATACCGAGTTTGCTGCTTCTTCAGTAGTTAAAGCACTGTCAATCTTTTTATTTCAGAACTCCGTAAAATCGAGATTTTTAAATGCCAAAACAAAATTCTGTATCCCATAAATATAATCTAGATTCTTAGTAGGAAAAGACTTAAGTGTTAAACAGTCAACATCAAAATGAGCAAAGAAAATAAGCAGTGGAGGTTCAGAGGTTGATTTTAACTAGCATCTCATTTCAAATGTGTTTGTAAAATTGACTGAAGTATTAAAGCACCCTATTTCAAAGTGATTTGTACATCCAAAAAATAATATTTGTCTCCCATAATTTTTTTTCTATAGAAACATTAATAATCAAAATTTTATCTTGAAAAATGCCACAGATATCCCTGTAGGCTAAGTACCTTGTCATATAAAATAACAAGTGCAAAAGGGCAAATGAATTGCATTCACTTGTATGACAGTGACATCTTGCATGTTGTCACTGGAGTAAAATGTGCAAACAAAGAAGAAAATTTGCTCAGCTTCAGACACTAGGTTTTGGTGAGGGGCTGAACTGTATTTCTTAAACCAGTTGTAATGATTACTGCCCTAAGTTTGACACCTGTCTCTTTAAAGCTGGACTCTGCCCATCAGTTCACTTGACAGATGCCAAAGGATAACCAGGTTTGCAAGCAATGATCTAATTAGGATTTGACCTAGCAATTCAGAGGAAGTAGATGCCGTATTATGTTAACCGTTCCCAGGCTCTGTCAATTTTCCAAGTAATACGAAGGATGAAAAAATAAATCTAGAAGTAAGCCCTTCCAGTACAACCTCAGATTGCTATATCTATACTCGTATCAGGTAGAGGTAAGTTATTGACCAATACCAACACTGATACTTGTGTTGAGTTTGGTACAGGTATTTTGCAATATACATTCTCAGAAGGGTTGAGCAAGCCAGTATTACTTCAAAAATCAAGACCCTGTTGGATGCTTTAGCACAATATGCAAGTCAAGTAGTTATGATACTCTTTTGGTGTATTGAAATGAGGTTGTGCTGCCATGCCTTCAGGTTTGTATGCTAAGCAACTTCACAGCAACTACTGTAGCAGGAAAGGCCTCTCATTTTCTCCTCTGCTCCCCACTTCCTCTCCAGAATTATGCATAACAGTGAGTGTACATCACCCACAATATTATAGCCCTAAGATACATTTACTGTGCTAATGTGTTTTGTAAAATGCACATGTAAAAACACTTAAATAGCTTATGACATTTGCATTGCTTTTCAGTAGCTTTGAGCAAAATAAAACCATATGCATGTGTTCTGTGACAAAGGCCCAAAGCTGCAATTAATAAAGTACAGTGTTTGTCACCTGCAACACCCCTATAAAACAGTATCTCATAGTATAAAATTCTGTTTCCTATATAAATGAAACCTTATCAGTCCAGTTTGAGGCTAAGAGAATACTGCACTGAAAGTTAAGATCACAAGCATATCACCTCTATGGGCTGTTAGATAATTTATGGATCAATGAGACTGACTGTTTTATTTGAGACACATGCACAGTTTAAGCAAAGTTTGGTGTTAGTTTTAACACCATTAAGAGGTAAGGACAAGCTGCATTTGTTAATGCAAACTATGATCTTCAAAATGGTTTTTTTCTTGTTTACCTCATGATAGTGCTTTCTTTCCATTTACAAAATATTTAGTGCTGGCCTGTTAAAAAGGCCCACAGTTTATAACCCATTTAAGAAGTGTCCTTTACAGCAACCTCAATTTACTAACCTCATACTTTTCAGTGCTATTGATTGTGATGGTATTTACATTCCACTGATTTTGGAGTGCTCCTGAAACTTGCCAAATATTTGTAACAGTATCTTCAGAGTGCTTTTGAAGCCCCACCATCAATGTTCCACTCATTTGACTGACCCAGTAATGAAATCTAATCTAAGAAAAAGAAGAAGGTCTGATTATTCCAGGGAAATACTATGGCAAAGAATGTAATACAAGGACTGTGCATCAAAATACCTGGCAAAAACGTTCTTCATCAGTTGGAAGGAAAACATTTGTCCTTAAAGCTGCAGAAGAGGACTGCATTTCAGAGGACAATGAGAGGAAATAAGCTATTGAAAGGAATAAAAAGAGAAAAGTTATAAGCTTGGGAAAAAAAAACAACAATAAAACAAGAAGAGCAATATGCAGAGGTATAAACTAATAACCAAAAAGCCAGCTAGAGCTGTTTCCCCAGAAAAGATTAGTAGCACTTGTAGCCATTGTGCTCCAAGCATTTTTTCGTGTTCAATAATGTCATGGTATTGCTCCATGTACCAGCCAAAATTTTAAGTAGGATTCCAAAATGTTTCATGTGATGGCTTAAATATTCAACTTGGAAGTGGAAAATTTTGGGACAAAGTGAGACTAACTCAGAAAGCTGATCAAATACTTTAAACTCCCATTATTGAATAGATAACATATTTCATGTCTAAACATCAAACTGCCATAAACAACAATACACATTGATCATGGCAGTTCAGTTCTTTGAGGAGGTGGTGGAACATGGCAGAGAAGATGGTGGTGTTTTTATAGGTTCTGCTGGTGTTCAGATAGGTGTCTGTGTTCTGGCTGCTGGGAAAATTCCCTCCCTGCAGAGAGAAGGTTGTGGTATCCCTGCATACATTCCCAATATAAAAAGCTGTCCTCAGAATTTCAAAGCTGCCATCAAAAATACCATTATATTTCATTTACAAAACAAGTCTTTGCTTCACTTGAAAGTCTAACAGCTCAAGAGGATTCGGTGAACCATGGTTGTTACAATGCACTTTGACTGATTGTGTCTCTTCCTAAAAATATTGTTTCAGATCTTGTAAAAGATAGAAGGAAACTACCCTTTTTTAGGATATCAAATACTGCAAGTCAAAATTTGGCTCTTCCTGAACATGAAGATTTCAGAGATGTTAGATGTTAAAGGATGCAAGAGGACATATAAAGAATAGAAAAAGACTCAATTTATTTTTAATTCTTTTTCTTCTTTTCTCTTCTCTCCTTCCCAAACTCCGAACAATGTCAAGTAAACTGTTGCCCTCTGACATTAACATTCTAACGAAAGGAGGAAGATGAAAGAGAAAAAAAAGCCAAGTGGGACTCAAGGAACAAAAAAAAATCCTAAAAATAAAGATTAATACATTAGTCCAATATCAGAGGATAAATCAAAACATCTAAATACTTAATTTATTAAACTACCCACCTTGACTTCTTATCCTTGTGTGGAACTGGACAGCCCCTGATGGAGCACCACCAGCCCAGCTCAGGGCTGGAGCCAGCTGAGCAATCCCCCACAGAGGAGCATTTTGCAGCTTGCTACCAGGGCAATGGCCATGCTGCCCCAGGTTTTAGACCTTTCCTGACTGCTCAGCCAGCACTTTCAGAGCCTGCCAGCTGCAAGGGTATTGTTCCTACCCACAACAGATGGCCTGGTGCCTCTGCAGAGCCCTATCCCTGACTCCAATCTGTTCCATTGGACGTTAGCTTCCATGAAATTCTGAAATTTTTTCTTTTAGTTCTCTGAAGATAAATGTGTCTAAGAGTCAAAAATTTATTTTTCACCTGCCATGGGAATTTTTACACAGATGGGGCAGAAATAGTGATTTTAAGAAATTCTTCGAACAGTCATTTCACATTAAACCTCTGCATAGAGAATAGTTTCAGCTAGCAAAATCAGGTTGTGTTTTGGTTTGGGGTTTTTTTTTAAAGTGGTTTTCAGTGGTCTGTTCAATTACCTTTTCAGTGAAAAAAAAAAAAGAGCCATGAGAGACAGACCTAAAGAAATGTTTTGGGTTCTAGTAAATGATTACCTAAATCTTCAAAGGAGTTAAATTTACCAAGGGATCTTTGCTTTTCTGCTGATGTGTGTGTATTATCCTGATGGCAGGAAGTCTTCCCTTTAACACTCTGCCATAGAGCATACTCTGCTCAGTTGTCACAACAGAGAATCATTTCTGGGTTTTAAGCAGGAACCAACATAAAAGTGATTGCACAGTCTGTTGAGCCACCAGCAGTGGGAAAACTCGACTCACTGCAGTAAGAAGATAAATATTTCCTAGGCAATTAGAACAAGCATTTAGAAAATGAAAGCACAGTTTAGACATTCTCCGGGTAGAAAAATAAAAGCAAATTAATAAAATGCATTTAAATCTCCTTAGCTGTTCAGTTCACAGATCTGAGTACACAGCCTCTCAGAAAGCTGAACAGCTACAAGTATTCAAGCTTCCTGATACCTGAATAAAATAACTTAGATCAACATGACCACTGCACAACTCAGACCTGGCAGATACAACAACGACTGAACGCCCAAAACAAGTAAATGTGAGCATACAGGTGACTCAACAGTTTGCTTCGTCTGTAACAAACACTTCACCTGATGATTCTCAATCTTTTTCTGGCTTTGGCTGTCTATATAAGTCAAATTTTCCCTTCCCCAACAGTTTTTTGCAAGAGAAGCATAACCTGTTTTATGATTATAAGAGTATTTTTCTGGCCTTTGTTTCATCCTGATGTGGTGTGTACTACCAATCATGCACAAATCCTAGAAACTTCTTGCCTGGCTAACCTATTTTGATTCTAGCAAAGAGTTTGCTATATTTGTATTCCATGGTACTTTTGGGTTTTTTTTAATGTGTTTCTTGATAAGAAGAGCTTTATTATTTTAAAGATAAACTATTTCACAACTTGCATACTTGAAATAAAGCTAAAGTTTATGAAAAAGGTTTGGTAGCTACTCACATTTTTGTGTTAGTATCAGTTTAAATCAATGCTCATTTAAGAGCAACCTTATCTTTGGAAGCATGATGCACACAGCGGGATGAGCTTCTGTGATACACACAAGCAAAACCTGAAGCTGCTAAAAGAATATCACAGATATAAAGTTACCTAATTACAGAGTATCATGAGAATTGTCCACTGTGAAACGAGAACTTGCAGGAAAAGGCAGAGTGGGGTTTTTGGTTGTTGTTTTTTTTAAAAAAAAAAATCTAAGTTTGGGTTCCATTTTCATCTGCTAATTTCTAAGCAAGTTTTCCATACATTCACCTTGAAATCAATTTATACTCATCGTTATAGGGAACTTCTACCTGTTTGGTACCTTATGCAATGTGTAGGAGGTGCTACTTTAGAACAGTGCAGATTTCCACACTCCCAGATCATCACAGTTTGGGAGCGAGGTGTGAAGCACCTGTGCTAATCACAGCACTCGCATCCCACATAGGATTATCTTCTTGTACATGCTCCAACGCTGCATGGCTGCCTTCAGGTGCTCACCACGAGGGCTGCCAAAGCACTGCTTGTGCCCAGGAGAGATGAAAGCATGTGGGTGGAGATGAAGGGAAAGAGAATAACAGAAAATATGGAGGACTAAACAGTTATTGTATTACAGTATGTCTTATAGAAGGAAAAGCAGGGTTAATTTGGCCATAGGACAAGTATAAAGGGTATATTTTGTCTGAGAACAGAGAAAAGGAATTACTTAGTTGAGAGACAGTCTTCAAGGCAAAGCAGAATTGTAGGAAGATTTAGAAAGAAGCTGGCTCAAAAACAGATTATCAAAGCTTATTTTGTCTCCAGATAAAAAGTCCCCTTCTCTCAAAATATTTGGAACAGTAATATTAGCCACAGATAATAGATACACACTCTCCAGGCATTTGCCAGTCCAAGAAAACATGAAAATAGATCTCAAAATTTCTAAACTTTGCAGTCATCAAGACTGAATTTATAACCTACTATCTCCAAAACAAGTAAAGATCACTCTGGTAGATAAACACATTCTTTGAAATGGATTATTTGCTCCTCTATGATAACAAGAATTGCTTACTGGAATACTGTCTTTCCCCGCCCCTCAAATTCTGGGTTATTGTAATTGCAATCACCTAAAAACGTAGACACAACTGCTCAGAAAACATGTAGCAAAATATAATTGAACTATCAAGAAATTCGCAAAATATAGCAAATTAAATAGAAAGCTACATAATTTGTAAGAGTCCATGGCTTCCTCAAAGAACATGAGGAGTCTTACCACGCTCATTCCCATTGTGGTCAGAGTACGGTGGTCCCATGCCAGATTGGCCATTTCTTCTTATCCAGGCAGGATGTAAATTGAATTCGGGAAGAGCTTTGCATAGATTGGTTTCAAAATCACACTTGTCCCAGGAGGAACCTGAATTGAAGAAAACAAACACAAAATTAGCAGCTTAAAAACAGAAACAAAAAGGATATTTTTTCACCATCACTTGCTGTTTAATTAACACGCAGAAACACTCTGAAAAGGGCCCTGAAAAAAAGTGAGAAACACCAGAATGTTTAAACCATGAGCAAAGAGAAACAGTGCAGTGGAAGAGAGACAAGTAAGAATGAAAATGACCATTCGAAAAAAACCCAAAACAAACAACCAAGTCCTTCCTTCACCAAACAAAATCCATCTCATCTGTTTATATTTTATTACTATAATATATGATCTTTTCATCACAAATATGTGTGTAGTTACCTTTTTGTAGGAAACTCTCCAAGGTAGTATAGTTTATATGCAGAGATTGTTCTTAAAATACACTGCAGCTCTAAGGTGAAGAACTTGTCCAGAGTTCTTGCAGAGAAAAACAAAGACTTAACACCAGGATGTAATCAGATAGCAATTTTTTTTATTCCACATCATTCAAACAAGAGATGAAACGAGTCCTCAGAATGGCATAGTGTCCCCACTTGCCTTTCCTCTTTCTTTTTTCTTCCAGTGCATATAGCAATGTGCTGAGGAAGGACCATTTTCCCCCTTCCAGATTCCCCTGTAGGGCAGCGTAGGTTAGAAAAGGGAGGCAGAATACCTTTCTGGCACAGAACCCAGCTTGGTGCACGAGTTCATTCAGGCAATTTGAGGAGGGTATGTGCCCAGATAAATAATTACTTCCTGGGATGGAGGGACAGATGTTGGTTTCTGCACGGGTGTCAAACAGCCCTTTATGCATCATATCCAAGCTGAATGAAAGCTCCTGGATGTGCTTGACAGGCTGGATAGCCCATTCCTTGAAGAACTTATTATGGTGGTGGAAGGATCTAATCCAAAAATAAAGTCCAAGTAGATGCAACTGTAAAGAGCAAACTTATTGCAACTTCAGCCCAAGCAGAGTGGCCAGTACATAGTGCTGCCTCTCAATTTCATGTCCTGTGTGGAAACTTTCTGTTCTTTTTGTCTTACACAGCAGAGGAAAGTGGGTTAAGACCCTGCCTTCTAATTGGGATTCTGGTTAGGCACAAGAGCTACAATGCCTTCATGCTCCCTCTCAAATTCATGCTGGCTCCAGGCCCCTGCTAATGCTTTTGGTCTAGTCTGTATTATCACAGTTCACTACTCATTTTAAACAAAGTTGCAACTGCAGCATTTATAGTCACACTACGATGTTCAATCTCATGACCTTCATTTTCATGTCAGTTCACTGCAACAATTAATCCTAAGGTGAGAGAGGGGAAAACAGAAATAATTCATACAAGCATTCCAGACTCAAGGTAATGTGCAGATTGGCTGAGTCATCAACCAACTTTTTATTGATGCTTTTATTCTGTACATGTTTAAGTGGCTAAAAATCATGTGAGAGGTTCATCAAAAGCACAAACACTGCTGAAGCATATCTGCTTCACATTGCATGAAATGCACTAAATCATCTTCAGTATTTCTTCAGGAATTTTCTCATACCTGAAAAAACAATTGCAAATTAATATGCATGAAATAGCAAGAATTGTACCCTTTCCAATTACTTTTTTATTTCTAAATTAAAAAATTAATCATTCATCATTATTTTCCAAAGCAATATTCATTTTCACAGAAAATATAACTTCAAAGCAAACCAATATAAATTTGCTGGAAGATAGATTTACAAAGGTGAAGTCACTGCTTAGAGAGGAAAAGTTCAGAAGGAAGAAATGTGTGGGATTTTTTAGACAATTTTTGATTAATTGCCTGTGAACAAAAAAAATATCTAAAATAACCTCTAAGAAAAAATTCCAAGTCTTAGAGGAAGAGACTACAGTTAAAGGTTCTATTTCAAGGGTGTGTGTGTATAAAATCCCAGTTTGGGATATTCTGGGAGAAAAATATTTTTAAGAGTAGTTAGTTAGCATTCATTTCCTGGCAAATATTTTGCAGTATGAAGATCAAATGAACAATAAAAACTGGAATTCCAACTTTTTTATATTTTCATCGCAGAAGCTTCCTTAATCCTGAGCAAAGTCCAAGGCAAAGAGCAGGAATCTGTCACGAACATGAAGTTAAGATCTAAAACCTAAGCAGAAAAATAATTTTGCAATAATCCCAAATCACAAGAAAGAGTGGCAGCAGGACAAATCTTGGATTTGACAGCCTGATCTGTATCTTCATGTCTGACAGCTGATTTATCTCCTGAAGTAATCCAGAGCATTATCCAAGAAGTCCCAGCATGAAGCCTGTCCCTCAAAGCCTAGTTCTACACCTCTGGCTCATTCGTATGAAATACAATATAATTTCATATTTAGGTTTTTACAGAGCCCATAGGCTCATTTTTCTATACTGGTCTTTGAAGAAATCTTTAATTCCCTTCTTTCACATAAGCATTTCTCTATAGCTGTATTCCCTCAACAAACAAGTGTAAAAAACCTCCATAAAAAATAATGGAAGAATGCACCTCTTGTTCCATATTCTGCAATCACAATAGAAAGTGCTGCCTGGAGGAAATTCCCTTTCCAGGGAAACCAAGACCAAGGACAATCAGGATTTCAAGGTTGTGCAGCAGAACTTAGCATAACCACCTCTTGTGCAGGTGATAAAAATATATTCTAATCTGAGATGTGTTAGACATGTTAGGGAATTCAACAGGCATAATTTGCAGCCATTGCCATTTAATAAATTTTTGTACAGCACAAGAAACTTACAAAAATATACTGATATCCAGTATAGTCTTAACAACTGTCCTATTTGCAGAGAAATAAAAATCAAGTATGCCAGACTTGATTCTTCATTCTAGACTCCTGTTCTAGACAGATCTCTGCATCCTCTTTAGATAAAACAGGGAGTCCTATCGGAGGAAGAAAAACTTTATGTAGCTGGACACATAACTATAATTTGAAGAACCTGGATTTAAGTCACTGCTCTTTCTCACAGATTTCAGCTGAATTCAGTGATTGCTAACACGTTCTAATTAGCAGTTTTCAGTGTGGACAGAAAGACACAGGCTCATCTTAAGACCATCTGTTTTATATTTAAAGTGAAATTTTAAAATCCCGACAAAAGTGGTAGCTTCCTTTGTTGCATAGTGAGTAGAAGAACTTTGCCAAGATTTTTAGTTAGAATTAAAATTTTTTATAAATCCAAGCTCTTCTTTGGACTCAGAACAAAAATCCTCAAGGAGTAGGACTATCTAATGCATCTGTCCTGGTTTCAGCTTGGGTAGAGTTAATTTCTTTTCAGTAGCTGTTACAGTGCTGCTTTGGATTTGGAATGACAGTGTTGTTGATAACACACTGATGTTTTGGGTTTCTGCTAAGTCATATATATCCTGTGGCAAGGACTTATTTTTTCCCTTTGTCTCATGCTCTGCCAGCGAGGAGGTTTGCAGGGTTAGCTCAGCTGATCAGAGCCTGGTGCTAATAACACCACGGCTGTAGGTATGGTCTGCCACGCACTTAAGAGTTGGACCCAATGATCCTTGTGGGTACCTTCCAACTCAGAATATTCTGTAATTCTGAGAAAAAAATTTTAAAAACCCAAAACTAGGCGGGGAGCATGGCTGGGAAATGCTATATAGTATATAAACTGGGGAGAGTTACCTGGAAGTGCAGCAGATCTGGGTGTGGGAAGGGAAGGTCTTGCATTGGTCAGTGAGTGGTGAGCAATTGGATTGTGCATCACTTGTAGGGTTTTTCCCTTTTATTATCATTATTATTTGCCATTATTACCTTTACCATTATTGTATTTTACTTTATTTTTATTTTCCATTATTAAACTGTTCTTATCTCAACACAAAAGTTTTACTTCAATTCTTGTCCCCATTTCACCACAAGCAAGCAACTGTGTGGTGTTTAATCTCCAGCTTAAAAATATGACATGAAATTATTTGCAGCATCATTTTGTAGTACAGTATTCTGGAAATACTAGAATTCTGATGCAAATTTACTCAGACAATAGCACTTAAAATTCGATCTCACCACTTAGATCAATTCCTTAGAGGAAACAGCACCAATTGTATTTATAACCAATGAGTGTGACAAAGATTAAGCCAGGATAATCAGCTCATGAATTCAAGAAAATTTTCACCCTTGTCTAGACAAAAAAAAAGTAGCTGTTGTAGCTTATACCTTGGTCTAGGTATTTTGGATTAAATCTGAATTCTATCAAACAATTTTACCATAAATTAAGGAAAAAAGTATTAGTTTCTGTATTTCCTTGAATTTGGATGAGGAAACAATTGCTTTGCTGCATAATATCCATATGAAGATTTATTATATTCTTTTATTTCACAAATCTTGAAATTTTAAAAAAAAGCAAGAAAAATCAAGCTGAAGCTGGAAAAAACCTTCTTAAAAAATGAAATGAAGAGGGTAAAAAAAAGAATTCTCAAACATTTTTTAACATAAAAAAATCTCCCCCAGTTCTCTCGCTGTCACATTCAGTTACCAAAGTGTATCACACTCCTGCTAAGGCCCACCAAGACTTACCTTGTTTCTCATCACCGCTGTCCCCACAGCAGCTGGTGGAGATGCACACTTCTCCAGGGCGAGCAGAAGAGCCATCACCACGCTGGCATCCCCTTGCTGTGGATGGCTGAGTATCCACCGGAGCAAGGAAACACAACACACAGACATATATGAGCTTGTTCATGGGCTGTGTTCCTATCCAAGCCCTCACTTGGAAAACAATTACTGGAACTGCCTAGTACTGGTCGTGAAGTGTCTCTGACCAAGCTGTGTTTACACACATCTCTCTGAGAGATGTTTTTAGAACCTCACTTTCTGAATCTACAGCTTACAGGAAATATGGCTTCTGCAACGCTGGTGTGTCTTGGTGGGCCTGTCTTGGGATAGTATTTAACTGAACTATAACCTTTTATAACTGAAAAATGTTGGCACATGCTATGCAAGTCAACTGTATATCATTAACTTACTGATTGGATTTATTGCTCCATGTTTTGAAAATATATTAGATAACAAAATAACAGGAAAACAGAGTAGAATTACTGAATGGCCAACATTCATAAAGATCTCTATTTGCTCAGAAGGAGTTGACAAATGCTTACAAAATGTATGAAAACTATGTACATCAAATGCAAAAAAAAATGTTGAGAAATTCAGAGTTGATTTTGCATCAAAGGGATTGCAAATCAGTGCACCGACTTCTGCCTCTTGTATGTTAGAGTGCTTTGTACAAGGACGTTTTGGTAATGCCTTTCACTGTGTTTCAGTGTTTCACCAAAACACACTGGTTCTGGCCACGCTTTTAGACCAATGGCTCAAGGATCTTCGGATGGAGGAAGGGGACTTGGGAGGGAGATCCAAACAATCAAAAAAGCTAGCCTTGTGAGAGAATATTGAATCAACCTTTTTCATTCAGCCTAGCATCACATGAAATCAGGGAAATTATTTTAACGAAGTACCTTAAACTCTTTAGATGCCCCAAACCTGGGAATGGAGAGATAGTACGAAAAAGAGAAGATGTTTGCAAAAGTTAAAGGACAATTTTAGCCCAAAGCAAATGATGGTGAGAACTAGACAAAATAAGTCTGGCAATCATGTAAGCATGGCACTCCTTTAATATGAATAGTGAGATAAAAAGAATTTCCCAAGTGGTGGCTTGTAAAAAGTAACGGATGCCAGAAGGTCTGGAGATTCTGTCACCTGCAAATTCACAAAATCAAGCCAGAGGAATGCACATTCCACCATGCATAACTCTGATTTACCTGTTAGCCCTGGTGAACAGAAATAAGACAAGATATATCTCTGTAACTAAAGTATGCTGATTGGAAAGCACAAGTGCCATAGTATCTGCAAAGAGAAATGTGCTGCCTCTGTCTGCAAGGGAACAAAGCATTGCAGATCTGTATTTTCATAATGTAAGAAATCTCTTCTCAGGGAACAAAGACTACCACTTCAACATCACCTGAAGGTGAGAAGTGCAAGGTCTGATGCAACGTCCTATTATCTCCAACACCAGAGGCAGGCACATATTTATTGTGACAAAGGTTCCCATTCTGCCTGGAAAGCATTTTCCAGCTCATTTGGTTCAACTCCGCCCTTTTCATCATTATTTCTGTGGACGTCATTTTCTCTGCTTTATTTTAAGGCTTTGTCCTCAGGCCATAGACCTGTTTGGAAAACTTCCTGATGAAAAGCAGATCTATGACTAAATTAATTAAGAGTTTGTTGAGATATATATTCCTCAAGAATGCATATCACTGAATTGTTTTCTTCCATTCTGTAAGTACAGCTTAGACTAGAAGCTTATATTAAAAAAACTCAAAAACCTGAAAACCCTATGCCATATATTTTCACGTTACTACATTTGTAAAAGCTTAAATATTTCTGCTATTCAGCTGCTTTCAATTCATTTTCTCCAATATACAATATTTTAGCTTATTTCTTCTTTTCCTGTATCGTCTAAAACTCCCCCTCACACTGATAAACTTCACAATAACAGGATTTCCCTGTCTTTCAGCTTTCTTTCCTTTTATTAAAACTCCCACTGCGTTGTTCCCAACTGTTGTACTGCTCTGCCTTTAGTACAAATCTATATATAAATATTCTGAGCCAAAGGGTAATTTTTACAGGAGCTGGTATCCATTTTCAGTTTAATATGCTCTAAAACATTAATAACAAACAAATTCACATAGCCCAAACAAGTTAAAACCACAATAAAATCTGTTATGAGTGGAAATAAATGAAAAATACATCAAATACTCAGGAAAATTTAGGGTGTAATCCACAGATTTTTAGTGAATAAGGGAAAAAGTATTTCAGTGAAGGTCTAACAGAAAGTGCAAAACCAAACAAGAGGCGTCTCTTTATTTTTGGCAAGTGTTTGGCTATGTACATGGGGGGAGAGTTTCCTGATGATTGCAACAATTCAGCCCTCTTGTCAACTAAGAATAGGAACAACAAAGGTTTTTGTATCTCTGAGAATCATCTAAAAAACAACAAGAAGAGGACTCAGAAGCAAAGGACTCTCAGGGAATGTCAAAAGGACAAATACTTCAAGTACTGAACACCAAGACCCTGAAAACCAAAAAGGAGTCAGAGAGGGAGAATGAAAAGTATGAACTGGCAAAAACGTGCAGGATGTTGAGAAAAGCAGAAGAACTGCACTAATCAAAGGATATTTTTTAAAGCACTAGAGAAATATTTCAGAGAAAATGAAGACTAAAAGGAAAGCAAGCAGAGCCAGACACTACGTCTATTTTCAAAGTTACTTTAGCAAACAAGCAGTTTTTTAAAATGTTAAAACAGAAAACTGCTTGAATTTACATCAAAACTGGATTTTTCTGGCTTACCCTAATTAATTTCATTTAAGGCAAGAAAAAACACATTTCATGTAAGTGAAAAAGATTGCCCACTCAGCCTTCAACTTAAGTAAATCTGTTGACAAATTTGCAGGTATTTAATCTAAGAGTTTTTAAAGGTAAGTCTTAGAAAGAAGTCCAAACAGGCTTTGAAACAGGGCCAGAAAAATTTTGCACTTTTAAGTCCATTTTTCATGTGAATAGAAAGTTATTTGCTTAAGCAGAAAATGGATTGCAGTTCGGAATTCTCCTTTAGCTTTTTGTAGAGCCAATTATCAACAATGAAACAGAGGAAAGAACTGAAAAACTGGGTTATGTGCTTCACCATCTGAAAACATGTTCAAATTTTGCTGCAAATACTTTCTTTCAGGGAAAAGTCTTATAGGGGAGAACAAAGTCACACTTTCAGAGTAATCAAAATTTCANGATCGGAGAGCAGCACTGTGCCAGTGTATAAACCTTTAACATTTATCTCCTTTTCTTCTAATATAGAGTTTTAGTAAACATCGTTAGTTTTAACAAAATCCTCCAAAATTTTTTATGCAAGAACAATTTTAGCCACCTTTTAATAAAACCACCAAAACTGTATTTTTGAAATAATTCCCAAGTATTCAGACAAGACTGAATAGTGAGAGCCCTGTCCCAAAAATATGCTATTCATATTATCATATGACCATTCTAATTTTAAATTGTCAAATTGTAACTGAAAGACTTCTGTACAGTAGCAGAAAGTCAAGCAATCACAGTTACCCCAAACTGATCAATTTTTAACAAGAATTGACATAATTCTTTACTTTGATGTGAAAGGCAATAGTTGCATAGCATCTGCTTCCAGTCAAGTGACACAAATGCAATAGTTATCTTGAAAAAGGACTAAGATATTAACATATTTGATTAAAAAGGGTTCTGGGTAAGTCTTCTTATCTCTGTTTGCTAAAAGAAATTAGTAAAATGAATTGACAGGTTAAAACCAAACTTAATGCATTGATCAGCGTACAGCATGAACACCGTAGTTATAACCAGTAAAGGAAAAAAGTCCATAATATTAGGAAAAGGTGTGATAAACTAGATGTAATCAGGTCAAAGTCCTAGATCATTACAGACTGAAAAAAGATTACACTTCAGGAAACAGTTTGGTAGTATATTTTCCATCTTTGTAATGACAGACCATATAATATTCAAGAGGAGATCACAGGTGCTGATAAAGAGAAA
Source organism: Pachycephala philippinensis (assembly GCA_013397055.1). NCBI lineage: Eukaryota > Metazoa > Chordata > Aves > Passeriformes > Pachycephala > Pachycephala philippinensis. The sequence goes on from VWZT01016799.1 coordinate 206,632, forward strand.
GCAGAGAAAATATTCAGTGGGAGATACTAAAATCCCTGTGTGTACCATGTACTACAAATTGTCTCTGTATCTAGAGTTTGAAGAAAAAAACTACTTCAATTCTGAACTGTCAAGAATTGCCCTTCTTTCTCTAAACAGCAAAGCAAGAAGGGGAGAAAAAATTTCCAAAAGTGCTTCTAGTCCATAAAGCAATACCCTATTAGAAGGCAAAACTGTTAATTGGTATAAACTCTGACCATGAAGAAGCATTTCTGCCACCTGCCTATATGTGCTTCTTCAGGGAAATAAGAATGGAATAAAGATTTTCTCAGCATTTGCAGACCAAAGACTTCCAACAGGTTTCAGCATATACTGCTCCCACACAGTCTTTCTTCTATCACACCATTCTACCAAGCATTTTGGTTCTGTTCTCTCCTATAAGGAGCTCCCTGGTCCATCCAAGGGACCTACAGCAAGTAGCAGTGTCTCACAGGAGAGTGAAACCCATGAGGCAGAGGACCTGATTCATTATGTGGTATGAATATTACATAACATGGCTAAGTATGTTTCAAGGTGTTTTACTCAAACTAGCCCCAGGCTAGTCCCATGGAAGGAACACCCATCAGTGGCTGAGGAGTGCTCCCAGAGTTCATCCTCTGCTCTAGTCTCATGCAAGGGTATCCATTCCGCTCTCTCTGTGGTTGCTCTGCTCCAGGTCACTCAGTGTGCAGGGATTGTTGGAACATTCCTTTCAACAATGCAGCCCTCATTAGAACCAAAATGTTAACGTGCTAAGCATGCTTAGCAACTCGTGGAACAAGAGCTGGCCTTCCCTTCATCCTTAAGGAACATAAATAGATCTAGTTTTCTTTCAAAGTTTGGAGAAAAAAAGTGTATTCTAAAAATTAATCCTGAACCAAATTAAACAGTCCTTCTATCCATCTCAACTCATCAATCCTAACCTTGGCTGCCAGAGACTGGTACAGCAACCAAAGGCATTACAGGTAGAACAGAAAGATAAACACCTCAGGGCAAACCACCCAAATAGGTCTATCTCTGAGTGAAACAACTCTTTTAGAGATGCCTGACATTTTTTAAGAGTAAAATAAGCTTACCCTTTGGTATCACTTCTAAGTATGCAATTAGGGCAAATAAATCCTTCCAATGGTCTGTCTGCTTCTGTCATACACAACAATAGTTAGAAAAAACAGCAAGATCAGGGAGAAATCTGGAAGCAAGCAATATCCCTGGGCTCATCTCCTATAACTGGAGCTAAATCAGCATAGCCCAGGTTTGTGCCTCCAGCAATATTAATCTTTAGTCCTGAAACACGTCCACATGCCCAAGAGCTGAAAATTAGGCTGCTAAGATCTAGACAGAGTCTCAGCAAAGTATATACCTTAATAACCAGGCCAAAAATAAAAAAACCCTTATCCAACAAGTTTTCCCATATTATTGATTTTGTCCTTAGGACATCTCTGTCATGACACTGCTCCTGAGGATTTCCAAGCAGTCATGCTCACTCTACATATTTCTAGAAATTATTCCTGAAAAAGAGACAGGAGGTATGTTATTACAAATCTTTCTTGGTCAAAACTCCCCTTTATCTCAATTTCCTCATCCATAAACAAATAAGTGGTCTGGAAATTTCTGAATTTCTCTGATGCCCCTTGATAAATAAGACTACATGGAAAGTAATGATCCTGAGTAACCTTTCGCCATCAATTGTAAGTCAACCTTCAATATAACAGCAATATCTTGATATCCAAAGAAATAATATGCCACTAAAATAAGAGAGGGATATTTGCCTCCTCTGATTTTCACAGATATTGGATGAAAGGACGACATCCTGAACAGAGAATAGCTCCTTTGAAACACACTTTCAGTGCAATTAATACAAAGTTCAATTTTAGGCAATGAAGGCACATGCTTTGGGAAAAATCTTAGGAATTAAAGCACTCAGGAGATTAATGGTAGAAGTTTAGCATTTGCAATGAAATTGCGTAAAACTTCAGAGTCACTTGGAAAAAAAAATAATCACAGGATAACTGTGTGCTGCCTCAATAAAACAGCTCTATCCTGTCTAAAATACCTCATTATACTTCTTAAATTAACCCAGACATATTAAAAGTTTTATTTAGAGTAATCACTTTTCAATTGGAGCTATGTGTTACTTAGAGCAGTTACACATTTAATGGAACTGTAGGAAATTGTCTTGGGGTGACTGTTCTATCACTGTTATTAATTTCTTGACTATTTTTCATTCTATCATTACCAGAAAAAATTATTTAGATCTAGAGATTCATCTAATCTTAAATCTAAGAAAAATGAATATGAATCTTAGTCTAGATGCATTACTGAGTTAATATGAAATGTAGTACATTCTCATAGATCACCAAAACATTAAAACTTTCTTTGCAGCTTTTAATAACTTGTTAATGTTGCTTTGTACTTTGGGTGACTTTGTTTACAGCGAGAAATCAATGGGATAAGCGAAGAAATGAACAAACAGAACATACAAACAAACCTTCTTATGTCCTTCCTAAGCCAGCTGCCACTAAGACATAGACATTTTTCCAATACTGTAAAAACTGTCATAAAGCAGCAGCTGTAAATATAGCTCAGAGGACCATTGAAGCTGCTCCAGATGATATTTCTAGAACCACCCCAGATAGGGAATGAATCAGAAACATCCCATTCCACTGTTTCCATCTCCCAATCACACAAAATAACCCCAGACCTCCTGACCACTTCCAGGGGGGTGGTGTAGCTGGTAGGCTAGACAAGTCCGAGGAGGTTGAAGTTAGCACGTTATTCTTCCCAATCACAGCAAAAAAACCCACCAAAAAACCAACAAACAAAAACCCCAAGTAAATTGTATTCACAGCCCCAAACTCCTAAACACCTTAGTCTACCATGCAGACTCTAAATCTTCCCAATTTCCTATTCTTCCTCTGTAGTTTTTACCCAGATTGCTGCTTATCCCTACCTGATTCATCAGGTAGTGATCCCCTACACCTACATTAAAGTGATGAGCTTTCAGCTGTTCTCTTAGATAAAAAAAACAAAACCAGTATGGTTTTATCTCCAAGCTTCCTAGAAACATGATAGTTTTTGTTTTCTTGAAAAAAGCTTGTAGTCTTGGAGTACCAATGCCAGAGAAGCTGCCACGGCATGGGTCCACCATGGGGGTTGTCCTCCTGCAGCAAGCAAAACTACTTCCAGAGTTGCTTTGAATGCAGTCGAATATATCAAACTTTGAGATAAAAAGAAATATTTTTTCATCTCATCCTTTCCTCTGTGAGATGCACCACACATTTTCAGGCTGCAGCTGGAAAAGTTGTGATGGAGATTTTGAATCAGCCAGTGTTTGTTTTCAAAGTTTACATGATTGCTGTTTTTCACAGTTAGGTATCGCCTACCATCAGCAGCAATAGTTTTCACTCCTTATCAGACTTATTGAATGTTTTTGTTGAATTGCAAAGTTTAAAATGAGTGTGGTGTTTATAGATAATGACAGGTTATTTCAAGTATGGCAATAAACTTTTATTGCTTTTCCTTACCAATTTAAAATTCTAGACAGCTGCTCTGAGCTAGGTATTTACCACATCAAAAAGACAACTCACTTGAGTGAACAAATTCCTTTGTGTATTTTTTTAAAATATATAAGCAGCAGCTCAGATAAACAATTCTAATGAAGATTTTAGCTGAAGGTTTTCAAAACATTCAAGAAAAATTTGTGTCCTGAGAATTTCTAAGTTAGGCCAAAAATTTGCCCTGAAGGATGAATGCTTACATGTCCACCACACTAAAAAGAGGCAGAATTGTTTCACCAACTCCAGTGGCCAGTCAGGACCAAATACCTTAAATCTGAAATATATAAAACTGTTGCACTTAAAATTATGAGTAAGAGGGAAACACATAAATATAGACCTAGGAATTTTAAACAGCACAATTTCTGTTTTAATGGTCCAAGTTCTCTACGAAAATCCTCTTTGATCGAGTTGATGTACATGACATTCCAAGCGTCTAACTCTTTTCTTCCTGTTGTGTTCCTACAATGGTCTTCTGGGTCTTAACATCTGCAACTTCAATCTCCCTCAAGAAGAATGGGGGAGTATTGAGTCAAGTCATCAACAACCTGAAGTCTGCACCAGAAGGGCAACTATGCTCTTTTAGGGACATAATTCAGAGAGCCTTCATCGTTGGCCTAGGGTGCGTTTGGGTCCAATTTAGCACACTTTCTTGCAAGAGTTTCCTTCCTTCTCCTTGGTTCCCAAGTGAAGTATGAGAGTTATCCAATGCCTCCCTCATCCTCAGCTGAAGTAAATGGCTGTTTTTTGTTCAGGGAATGTATACATTTTTCAGATATTTGTCGCAGAGCAATTATCACAGAGCTTATGCTAAAATGGGACTACGATGAATTGGTCTGTATAAAATTGTTCAAACAAGCTCAAACAGGACAAGACAAGCCTGATGAACTCTGAGATCTATGCTGTCAAATCGACATGAAGGCTACAGCCTGTGACTCTGTATCAAATATCTTATGTAGCAGGTTATGAAAAAGGATGGAAAACAATTTGAGTTTTTTATCCTCGACCATGCCATATATGTCATCTGGACCTATTCTGTGAGCCCTTCCAGTAAAAAGTGAGTGGTGCTTTCCACCAGTGGCACGTAATTTCAAATCTACAGTTTCAAAACCTTCCAGATGCAGTACCTGTCACTGATACTCACTGGGTTTCACTGGGTTCCTATCCCCAGTAAAAACCTACTGATTAATGAGCCTTTTGCTTGTCTTTATAAGGTCAAAAGCCTCACTGACTGCAACCAAGGATATCTGAGGACTTCAGATCATACTGAAGCAATTTGAGCATAAGCTTCGTAGGACAAAAAATCAGAAATCAAATAGTAATCACAGATGGTCAGAACCCTACCCTAAACAGTTAATCTTCAAAGACTGGTAAATGTATAATAATTGATTTACTGCCTGTTACTATTTTGCAAAGAAAATTCTCAAGACAATAAATAAATGACTGGACATGCATTGCTGCAAGAAAATTACATTTTTAGCATTAATTATGTATAAATGAAGTAACTTATCAAAGAATAGTTGCATAACTTAATATCAGGTAAATTTACAGTTGTGGAGGAGGTAGAAGCCCAGTGTAATGTTTCACAAGCAGATAGAAATTACTTTATAACAAGCAGTTAATTATTTTCTGGATATCTGGTAAATACAGACTATACACTAGAGTCCATCTTCAATATTCTAGTAAGATTAGGAGAAACAATTATTAATGGGAATTTATTAAAAAAAAATCTGACAAGATCATAGAAAAAAACCCAAAATTTGAGGTGAAATTACTAGCAAATTCAGATTGTTCTGTACATTTGTACCTAGACAAGCTTATCTTAAAATTAAGTTTTAATAGAAGTTTTCTGCTAACAACCAAAGTTAGAAAAAGTATCATCACCAATCCAATTAAACAGAATATACCAAGTACAATGGTGAGCATCCACCTTATCTATTGCCACTTCACACATGTGAACCAGAAGTTAGCAATGTCCCTGAAACAGATTCTCAAGAGATTTAAAATGTCAGAGCTCCTTTAGATTTTTGTCAGTTTACTTCAGACTTTATCACTCTTCAGTTCCTCTGTTCTTCTGCTGAGGCCGCTGCCAGCAAGGTGCCAGTTCTTGCTATAGTAATTCCTGTGACATAAACCATGGGCAGCTTTGACATAGCTGACTCTTTCCGTGGGAGACAAGCAAACAGCACCTGACAGATACTAATGAATTTCAGCCCTGGTGGCACAAAGGAAATGCTCACAGCAATGGCTGAAGATGTGTACCAAGAAAGCAGGCAGAATACAAGTTTGTGGTACAAATCTACCAGTGCATATCTGCAGCATGCCTGGCTGGAAAATACATAATCACATCAACCAATGACGGGTGAAAAATTAGGGACTTCTTTCTAATTGAAACACCAAGAAGTTTCGAATAAATAGCTCCAAATCAGAGGTCAACTCAAAACCTACTGCAGAGTGATCAGCAGGAAAAGAGAATGGGTGTCTGGCTACAGGCAGGTCCTGGAGCTGGCTGGATGCAAGTGCAGGAAGTATTGACAGATTTGTTACGTTGTCCCTTGCACTCAAACCCTCTTGCAAACAGATTACTCACAAGAGAGCTACACTGCCTGTGGTATAACCCTTCCCCAGAGGAAAACCAGACCACACTGGGCAAAAAATACCTACCAAAGCCAAGAAAGACAGTTTGGAGGCAAAGAAAACACCCTCTGCCTACAACACAGGTCCTGTGCTCTGACATCTCCTTCCATCCAACACACCGTGAAATGTGTGCTCTAATCATTATTAGTCTGGAAAAGAGCAGTTATGACAAGCAGTAAACAAACTTTTTCTCATTGTCTTTTTTCCTGTGACATCATAGTGGCAAAGGAAGTTTTTCTAAAGAAACTCAGAAATCATGGCAATGGTTAGTGTTTGTCCAGAGGTGTTCACGGAAGTGACAGGAACAAAGCACCACCACAGAGCAAAAGCCTAGGTGAGGAATACACTCGGTTTTCAGTTAATAGCTCAGACTTTATTTTGAAATTGTAAGTTCTAGCACAATAGAAAACAATTAGCAAAAAACTATTCATCTTGAGGGAAGGTAAAATCTGGTGGTTTGCATCAAATGCAGTATGATTTCTTCCATTCCAACATAAGAACTCTTAGGAGGTTTTGAAGATGGGAATTTAAGTGAAAACTTTCCTCTTTCTTTCTCGTAATAAATTACCTTCTGACAGTGCAATCAACAGCTGTAGAAATAAATTTTCTCTGGAATTCTTGAGAATAAAACAAAGTCAAAACCTGCTGGCAACATCAACCCGGCCCCAGTTTAGAGTTCAATTTTGTATTTAGTTTTATTTGATGGAACTGGTTTCCCAGGGCTTAATAGATACAGGGTTTTTCTGAGAGAAAATACGCTTTGTTGGTTAGGAGAAGGAGGCTGAAAACTTTGTTTCTACCTCCTAACTTGTGACTTTTAGGAAATTGCAATCTTTAATACTCCTATATGCAAAAGGAACATAATTATATGTACTACTGATGGACAGCTGCTGGTTTAAATTGTTGTGGACAGTCAGACCAGATGATCAGAACAATTTGCTGTTGTCTTAAACTCTGTCCTCCTAATGCTATGACAAAAATGGGATTTATTAATGTTTAGATGCACCTTTGAGAGTCTTGGAAAGACATTATTAATGCCCATTTGAGTAATGACTTTTTTTTATTTAATTAAGCACAAAAGACAGTGTATTTCTCATGAAAAGTGGCCATATTTCTGGCAAAGACTCAATGATAGAAGAGTGGAAATGATTTAACAAATAAAGGGAGAGGGGATTTTAAAAATCAAAGTGCAACAGAAAATAAAGCTAAAACTGGAAAGTCAGAGAAAAATAATGTTAAGACTGGAAAGTCAGCCTTAGAACAAAATCTCATTAAACAAAAAATAGAACAGATCAGAAACGTGCCAGAACATACAAGACAGATTGGGTAAGGGTTGCTACATCTAAGTTCCATACAGATGTCCAAACAAGTTAATTAAAACTAGTTACTTAGGCAACACATCCCTGCTAGCAGTTCCACCACTAAAGGGCACAGTGTCAGAATTCTCAGTGCAACAATCTGCAGTTAATTTACTTTGTTAGCAGAATTGCTTTCTGAAATTTTAAATAATAGTGTTACATGCCTCCCACAGTCACTCGCAGCTAAAAGCGCTTACAGGATGAAAGCACTGTGCAGCAAAATGAAAACAAATCTGTCACCACCACAGAAGTATACACATCTCCAAAATGAGAGAAAGGGGCCTTTATCCAAAGAGTTTGCTAGCACCACAACACTAGTTGATCTTTGATTTGGCTCACTTTTGAAAAAATAATTGGGATTTTTGTTGAGCTGGACTATCCTAAACTTAAATCCCTCTGGGAATGGGAGGTAGAACACCAGGGCCAGCAGACTGTGGCACAGCTGCCTCTTCTAGAAAAAAACAATTCCTTATTCTTGTTTTCTTAAATTTGTATAAAAGACAGTGGCAGAGGAAGTGCAATATTCCTTTTTCATACATTTGAAATGAAGGGAGCCTCCATGTTTTTCAGCTTTGCACAGGCAAGCAGCCACTTTAAAGCCTATACTTACTCTGTGTTTTTGTCCAGGTCTGGTACCAGAACACCAGAATAAGAGAATGCAACAGAAAACATGGAAAAATAACTATGGAACTCATAGCAACAGCTCCTGTGCTACTTTGAATGTAAACAGGGCTATCAACAGGAATAGCCAATATATGCAAGTACATAAAAGTTATGCTCAGGAGGCAAGGTTTGGCAAACATGAGGCTCATGGAGGATGGAGCAGGTGTTTACCAGCAATTGTGTCCATGCCTGCTCCCAAGGAGTAACATTAGTATCTCTTGGATTCCCAGATTTGCTCCTGAATGCCAACTTTATTCAAAGTTAAGGCTGCTAGTGGAACAAGTCCTACCACATGGACAGGCTTTCTGACCAAAACAGAAGATGTGGATGAAGTACACAGCTAAAGAACCTTCCCAACAATCTCTTAGCCAATGAAGGTCTTTCATTTCTGTCCCCGTGCAATGCCAAGAAGGCTGAACAAACTCCTACCCCAACCACAGAACTAAAATTCCCATAAAATTAAGCAGGATTAAGACATAACCATAATTATGACAATAAAAATTAACTTTAAAGACAAAAGAGTGTTCTTTTAATTACTGACAGTAAGTAAAATGTCAGTGAATGTTGCATAAATTGGAAAATCATTCACTGTGTAATAGAAGCTCCAAATAGGCTTATAGATGAAAAGTAAATGAACTAGAAAAGAAAGAACAAATGTGCTGGGAATGCTGTTTTTCATATTATGTATTGTGTGAATCAAGAGATCCCACTATACTGGCTTTTTCACTTCAGTTTAGATGGAAATGTACCGGCTTAATAGAGAAACACATTTGCATTTCATTTCTTAACCCTTCTGAGCATTTAAGAATATTAAATCCATTTCCTTGCCAGAAGTACTAAAAAACTGCATATTTCATTGTCAAAATAATATATCCAATATTATAATAATGGTTTTTCCCAGGATCATTGGTCTCCAGATACAGATTTATTTGTCTTAAATATCAAATAACTTGCTGTATTTTATTGAGAAATGAAGTGAAAGTATAAACAGGAGTAAGAAATTACACCCTGGTTGATTTGACTACAAGAACATATTCAATTTTGTCTTTCTATAAAATTTAAGGTTTTTTGTAAGAGGAACAGGAAAGGCAGAGTAAATACACATGGCAGAATGCAGGTAGCATCCTCTACCTCCTCAGTCAGTACTTAGGCTTTAAAGCCCTGCAGACAAAGGAAATGCTATCAATAATTCCAAAAAACTTTGGATCAAAACCTTTGGAAGTCACCAGGACTATTCACAAGTATAATACTGCAGTGTATTCCTATGCTTAACTGCCTTGTTAAGCCAGAGCACAATTCTGATACTGGCTGCAAAGCCTAAACCTGCTTTTGCCATAGGGAGCATCAACCCATAGTTCCTTAGTACAGTATTTAACTGGGATAACAAATATTTTGTCTTTCTGATTTTTCTGTCTCTGTTCATCTTTCTCTTTCAGGAGTCCAATTCCAATATTTTCATTTAAGTTTATATAAATTATACCATACCTCTCTCTTTGAGTATCTGTCACAATTGTTTTCTTCTTATATGCAAATATAGATGTGTAACTATGGCAGGAACATGAGTCTGAAAATTCTCCCACCAGTCTACAAAGCTTTTCGTTACAACAGCTGACAATGTTTTCACATTGACATGCTTAAGATAAACGAGATTTTTATTAGATAAATGAAGATGGTTAATACTCCTTAAGATTGTGCAAAACCCACTTTCATCATACTTATAATTACTATTCCATTACCACCATCCTCAGATTTTCTACCCAAGCAAATATCAGATTAACCTAGAACACAGATAAAAATTGAAAGGCAAAAATGAAAATGTTGTCAGAGATCAGTGTTTCCTGAAATACTATAAAATCATTATGGATTAGGTAGCACAACATCATGTGTCTGGGGGTTTTTTTTGGCTTACTTTTCTTTTTTCTAATTTGTTTTAGTTCTGCTTCTTAATATCAGACCTTTCAAATAAAATTTATAAGGTAAATCAAATAAAGTCTGATGGGTTACTTTATGGGGCCCAAATAATGACACTAAAATGGTATTGACAACCATAATTTTTGATCCATTCCTTCATATTTCTAAAAAACTTAGAAACCTTTATTGTCTGAATACACCACAAGTCAAGTACAGAAGGAAGGATTGTTAACACCTGATGTAATACTCCTTCATCCAGGACTTCATTTAAAACCTTTCTACAAGTTTCTCTCAGGTCTAAGTTCCCAGTTTATTCCCAATGTATTTGTTCTCACTGCGCTTTTGATTTTCACTGTCATATCCACAGTTTTTCTCCTCTTTCACTCAGATACAGAAACATTCATAGAATGATAGAATGGTTTGGTTTGGAAAGGACCTTAAAGATCATCTAGTTCCAATCCCCCTTCTATGGGCAGGGAAACACTCCATTGCACCAAAGTGCTCAAAGCCCCATCCAACTCTTAAAGAAATGCAGCATCCCTAACACCAAAAATTTCCTCGTAATACCTAATCTAAACCTGCTTTCTTCCATTTAAAGCCATTCCTTTTTGTCATATCACTACAGGCTTTCGTATAAACTCCCTCTCCAGCATTTTTCTAGGCCCCCTTTAGGTACAGCAAGGCTGCTCCAAGCTCTCCCCTCCAGCTGAATCCCAGCTCTCCCAGCCTCTCTCTACAGCAGAGGTGCTCCATCTCTGATTGTCTTTGTGCCCTTCCTCTGGACTTGCTGTAACAGATCCAAACCCTTCTCATCCCGGGGGCCCCAGAGCTGGATGCAGTACTCCAAAGGGGGTCATCCATCAAGCAAGGGACAGCCAGCTGCTGTGTTGGTGCATGTGTAATTTAGTCTGAGTTTGGGGTAGTGCCGAGTACCAGCTCTTTAGATGATGGTTTTTGCTTTAGCTGATAACATGAAATAGCTAGTTTCATTTCATTTACTGTAATGAAGAGCTGCTTCATTCACAGCATGAACAAGTTTTAACTCAACGTTTAACACATAATATTCATGCAAGTAGAAGGGCCAACTGGTTTTAAATGGCCCTGCCCACCTGCTTTGACTACCAGTGGTGGTGGTAGAGCTTAATTGTCTGGAGTATGGCTTATGTGATTGTCTCCATTTCTGCCATAATATACATAACTAGGTGATTGTAGATATAATGCAGGTGATTTCAGATTTTTAAGGCTCTCCTGAGTACTATTATTATTATTATTATTATTATCATTATTATTTTGGCACGTATGTAATGATTTTTAAAATAAAATAAAGTCTTAATTCATCTCCTTAAACTTTTACTAGCATAGTGCTATACTTTGAATTGCAGAAATTTTTTTTCTCTTTTAGTTATTCAAACTGACATTTTACCTAGACGTCTGCTTCTGTCAAAAAAGATCCTTTATTATATCTTAATTTTTTAAAACTCACTTTTGTCAAATATGTTGTATGTATGATATTATTTTCTTTATTTTTTCAAGGGCTTTTTACTTACATCTTTTTCTTTAATGAAATATAACAATGGTGGAAACAGTTGTGGGAGGGGGGTATGAGATGAGATAGGCTGTCAGTTGTATGGATATTTTTATAGCATTGGCATATGATTTTTTTACCAAGAATCAACATGTGCTTGATTCAGGATGAACACAGCAAGAAAAAGTGTATGTTTGTTTCTTTGTGCTTGGTTTCAATAAATGAATTCGTCCCATGCAAGCAGATTACTGAGGAGAAGCTAAGATACAGGAATGGATCTGGATTTTGTTTCTGAAAATGGTTACATTTTCTGAGAGACATGGAGAGGAATAGTCACTCAGCTATTCAAAATGTTCATACTTTTTGGTTCGTGATTTTACTGCTATCAAGTGTATGCAAAGTCAGCTCTCATTCACTTGATGCCTTCATTGTCAGAAGAACAAGAGCACAGCTGCCCAAAGGGAATTTTATTCTGATGCATTGTTGCAGTCTTATGCTTTATAATAGCAATGAGAAAATTATGGACAAAGAAGCTGGTTTAAAACAAAAGCAATGACAATAGAATGAGGTAATTCTTTTAATGGATGGGTATCTAATTATGCTGACAAATCATAATTTAGACCTTCCATAACCATGAACATTAGACCATAAACGTTAAACAATAAGCATTAAACCTACAGTCAAAACAATACCGTGTCATCAAATACATCAGGTTCTAAAGAGAAGCTTCTCTAATAGATGTACATACTCCAGCCATGAATTTTCCTCCAGGAAATCCAGTATGTATAAAAGGGAGGAGATCAAATGGCCTGATTTACAATGAAGCTAAGCAAAGGCAGACAGTATAGCAAGACAAATCTGATGCCATCACAATTTTGAAGGAATGGCAATAATTCTTCTGCTGGTCATCCCTTTCTTGAAAATTCATTAATTAGTAAATTAGATTTACTACTTTGTTACACAATGTGACAAACTTGACACTGCCCTTCAAAAAAATTGTGGATATTTATTTAGGAAATACAGCAGAGAAGAATGTATTTTTCCACTTCTCTATAGGAAGTAAAAATTCTGTTCTACTTTCACCCCACTAAGTAAATAGATTTGCAGAATTCACAGCACTGAAGGAAGGAGCCACTAATATCAAGTCATTTACTCACTAAACTATTAACATAATTATAATCATCAGACCAACACTGCAGATGGCCTTGATAGTATTGTTTGACTCAACAAGAAGCCAGAAATTATTAGGAGGTTTGTCGGAAACCTTTTTTAAACTGATGCACTTTCCCAATTAAAACAGTATTTGCTGCCTTTGTCTCTAAAACATTCCGTTATGGAAGCATTTCCCAATAGTCCACAGCACACAAATATTATGTGACATTAAAACCATTAAAGTTCTGGGGAGCTGATTGCTGCTCTTATTGCTATACTTCGGTAGATTGCCAATATTGTTGGAAATGCATATCTTTTACTCAATGTATCTTTGTTAGATGCTCAGTTATTATTTCTTTATGTGGTATCAGAATATCAATAAAATCTGTGAAAGAGAAAACTTCTAGCCATAGAGGTGTCCAGATAAAACAGCTTATTTCTTAGGTCGTAGGTTGGTGTGTGCATACATTCTTCAAATGTATATAAGCTATAAGTCACGGAACAAATTTCCGATAATCATCCTATGTTACATATATATAATTTTTNTCAATGAAACTATGAAGAAATGAAAACTTCTTTCATTCGCAAGGAAAATACTCCTGGCATTAAATCTTATTGTTCAACCCTAGAATGTAGGTTTACATTTAAATGTCTGATGAAAGAACATTTTCTTCTTGAACGCACATAAAAATAATTAATTAAAAAGCACAAGCCAAAGCACTTGCAATAATTTAACTAAGACACAATGAAAAATAGATCGGATATTTTTGTTCAACTTTTTACTATGGTCATTCTGCCTACAGTAATGCTTTTTCCCTTTTGTGCTAACTTACTATGCTTAAAATGATGGGGTCTTTAAAGATAAGGCCATTACCAATAGCTTGAATTCAGTGTGTTAAGTTCATGGACTGCATGGTTTGGAGACTCCAAATGCAGTATTGAAAACCATAAATATATCTCATCAGCAAATCAAACTTGGATACAGAAGTAATTAGCTGTGTCAGAAGAATGAACATTCTGCCTTCAAGGAAATAACAAAAGTTGCATAGAATTTGCATACAGTATATGAAATATGGAAATTTCTCTGTAAACAGATGTGTTTTCAGCTTTGATTTACTGTCATCACTAAATGATGAGGATGTGCATGAATGCTAATATGATGGTATTACATTATTCATTTACTAGAGAAAGGTAGAAAAGACAGAGCAAGAAAGAGAGAGAGATAGAGAATGTAAATTGCCTTTAATTTGTAGAAAGAACTTTTCTATTGGTGGGGGGTTAAGTAGATAAAGAAACAACTTGGTCAACTTGATGCTGGAAAAGAAGGTAGGAAGTTCACACGGAAAATTTTAAAATTATGTGGACATAAAAGCTTGAAACAAAGAAGTAATACTATTTATACAAAATCTATTTTTGCTTTATGGCTGAAATTTGAACACAAAACTAATATTTAAACACTCAAAAGATGGGTTTATTCTCTTTCTGTGACAGAAGTTTTCATGTTTTCTGGTCAAATCTTTTCTAGAAATGGCAGCGGGGCATAATCCAAACCTATCTGGACCTAATTTTATTCAGCCCAGTTGACCAGCTTGAATTTTAAAAGACATTTGAATGCCTGCCTTTAGCCTATGAAAATAGGTGCAAGTTCCTACTTAAATAAGTGGTGTGAAATTCTAAGCACTGTTGATAATGCTTAGAATGTAGACCAATTGCAAAAAGGACTCAGAAAATAAAATATAAGCAGACAATTTTAAGGGAATAAAGAGGGTCTTAAAAAAGATTCTTACATGATATTACTTCAGTAGATGTGCTACAGACTTATGATTGTTTACACTGCATGTGTTCTATTCCTATTTTCTATTTTCTTAGCTTTTGGTAATGGTCAAAGCCATTTCAGTTCAGTCATTTTCACAGCTGTCTTGTATCCCCTATATCCTCTTTCAACAAATGTACAAATATACTTTAGGCAAGCTTAAGGGGAAAAATCCGAATATTGTCATGCTTCAGGGGCACTGTTTTGTATCCTGGAAATCTAAATTCTCTTGGAAGCTTGTCTTGTGCATATGCTGCTTACATAAAGAGTAGACTTGTTTACATCAACAGCATAAATAAAACATACACCTAATACTAATCAAATTTTAACTCAATCCTCTGTGCAAAATGAGTTTTATACAGATAACCAGAATGTAAAACTAAGAATGCCCAAAGTCTTCCCCACATGAAGAGCTTTGGACGTGTAAACAAAAAATTCTGCTTCGGGGTCTTTTGCATGAAGATACAGTCGGAGGGCTGTCACTAGCAGTGTCCCCCAAGGTCCCATACTGGGCTCAGCATTGTTTGGCTTGTTCATCAGTTGCTTGGATGAAGGGGCAGGTGGCTCCTCAGCAAGTTCACTGATGACACAAAGCTGAGAGGAGTGGCCAGTTCCCCAGAGTGCAGTGCAGCCCTTCTGAGGGACCTTGACAGGCTGGAGGGATTGGCAATGAGGAACTGTCTGAAATTCAGCAAAGGCAAGTGCACCCAGGGAGGAGTAACCTCACGCTCCAGAACAGGCTGGGGGCTGATCTGCTGGAAAACAGCTCTGAGGAGAAGGACCTGGGGGAAAATAAGCTGTCCATGAGCCAGCAGTGCTCTTGTGGCCAGGAACGCAAAGGGTACCTGGGGCCATCCTTTGCTAAAGAAATAATAGACTGTATAGAACATTACAGATCTGTGGGTTCAAAGACAGTTCTTACTTCAGGTATCAATAAGAAATTCTGGAATATCATTAGCAGTATTAATGACAATTAAACTGTTAGGGGTAAATCAAAATCCTATTCTCCAAATATTCATTTTGGTATTTCTGTTTTACAAGGATCATTTTATTTATGTAGGTTGAGCTAATATCTTCAATGTGCACAAAGGCATTTAACAGACACCTGCAGAAAGGGTGGCTCAGGTAATTCTGGAGTATGCATCATATTAGTTTCATGAGAGTAAAATCACTCATATTTCAATCCCAGACTCACTAAGAAAAATAATAAAATAAAATAAATTAAGTTAGTCTTCAATCATTGAGTAATGTTTAGTGAAGTTTCTTTACTTGCCATTAAAAATCCAACATTTGAAAGTAATGCAACAATAGCAATAAAGATCCATATTGGACTGGAAAATGCTGTATGCATCAACAAGCCAGATTTTGCCTTGAGTGATTTCACCAGGTTATTTTGAAGTTTCTATCTGACATTTAAGTCAGCTGTTAAATATAAGTATGGGAACCATCTGGAGATCTATTGTAGGCAGAATAGTCCAATAAATGTGATGTGCAATGATGACATGCCTTTAGATTATTTATATCTTGTGTTTGATTGCCATCTGAACTAATAATTTGTTTCTTAATTTTAGAAAATTCATATTTAAAGCCTAGTACTAATTTTTTGCATATAATTGTATTTTATTACCCTTTTCTCTGGAGATCTGACTCTAGGTCTTGGACTCCCTTTGCTGAACAGGAGACCAGTGAGTCAAGTTTACACAGTGAGCAGTGACCTAGCCAGGAAAAGTTGTTGTTGCTTGGTATCTTCACCGTAAAACATGTAAAAATGGCAGTGCAACAGTCAAAATGATAAATTGAGACAATAAGTGTGAAGAATTCTCAAACCTTCTCACAGATAAGAAATGAAATATTCTCTGCAATCAGCAAAATAAATTAACTCAGAAATTTCATGCTTAATTGTGTATGGTCAGTCACATGAATATTCTCAACACCCAACATCACAGTGAAAAATTAAGGAATAATTTCTGCTTGTTTCTTGGACCAAACCCAGCCAATTTCTCTGTTAAGCAGTAAATTGTACTTTCTTAATATACCTTTATTTATCCTGTGAACTAAGACTCCCAGCAATTCTGCTCTCATATTAGTCCTGAACAGCACCAGAGTTCTGCATATTATCTGCTTCCCGAGGGTCCCAAAAAATTCCATAATGCCTGTGGAAACCCTAACTGGCTTTTCTTCACTATCAGGTTGGGAGAAGGAATAAATATGAAAGACTGACTTTCCCATAAGTATTAAATATGTGCTGTTCTACTGAGCCTGCATTTCAGAAATTATTTTTCTATGTCTATGACCCACTGTGACTATTACACCAATTAAAACTCCATGAATTGTGGCTGAATACTCTTTAAATATCTGGCCTCATGTTCCTAGGTCAATTTAAAAGTCTTAAACATGTCACCAGAAATTATTGTAAACAGCACTATTTTAATTTTCACTTAGCTGTGCATGTGAGGTTTGACCTTGTCAGCCCTGACCCAGCAAGTAAAGCAAGAAAATCAGAACCTCTGTCTTGGCACTATTCCAAATTTTGGCTGATGGCTTATGCTTCATTAGACTTAAATAATTTAATATAATTTCATTAGACTTAAACACTCAAATGAATCTAGCCATCATGGGTTTATGAATAATCAGACACAATCTGAGCATTTCAAAGCAAGCCACACATGCTTGCCAACAAAAATAGTTAGGTGCTCCAAGAAAAAGCCTGAAGAACCCAAGGATGACATGACAATTCTAATGGAAGATTATCACCAGAGACAGGTGGTGTACAGAAGATTTAAATCAACTGATATGTTAAAAATTGTTTGGACTCTGTTTTACCTCTGAAATCCATGCTAACCTGAAGTTAGGTTTTTGAAAAGCAATTGAATAGCACATCTTGTACATAGGAGAATATCACTGATGCATCATTGCTAGATATTCTTTGACCATACCCAGTTTTCTCTCTTCCAAAAGCCCTGAAGAAACAATCCCATGCATATTAAAAAGAAGAAACTGTAACCCAGGAAGCCATAATATACTGTAGTCTTTTCAATTAATAATGTCACAGGCAGTAGAGCACCTTGGAAATAGAAGCTTCACAATGCACTACTCCACATTTCACAAGCAAAAAATATGACATATAGAGTCTTATTACTTAGAAGAACAGTGGAGCTTGAAACTCTTGCATTAAGTTTGAGCAGCCGTGGTGAAAATGAGATCTCGTTCCCTCATTATGCAATCTGACATCCTTCATCTAAAACCAAATGAGATAATAAAGTAAAAGAGATGAGATATATTTTCTGCATAAAGAACCACATAATCCTTTATCTCATTTAAATAATAGATTCATAAAATCTTTTTTTAAACATCCAACTAAATGATGCAGTGAAATATTAATATATCTGCATATTTAATAATACTAATATCACATGCTAAATGATAGCCAGATTAATTGATATTCTTAGAGATATACCAAACAACACCAGCATGGCTGTGATTGGCTCTTGAATTTGAAGTTTATAAAGCACTACATATAGCAACAAGTCTCAGTATTGTGCAGATTCTGTGAAGTGCTGTGTATCAGCACAGCACTAAAATACTGACTTTATTTCATGCTTACATAAGTTTTCACTGAAGAGGGGTCTGTGCTGATATTTGAGAATGAGTATCAAGAGGCAACATTCTTAGTTCTTTACAAGGCAATTTCTTAACTTGCCATGAGAAATAAAACTCACCAGTTCTGAGAATCAACCTGATGGTGTGTTTTCAGGCCTACTGAAAAACAAGTGAGGCATTTACCTTCTACTTGTGCTAAGAGTGGGGCCCAAATAGACCCTTTTCTCATCCCTAACTTCCTTGTAGCTGTGTTAAGTTACTGTTAAAAATAAAATGTCAGATAAGAATTTAGATTAGTAAGCAATGAGCCATAAAACACAGATCAAAATTATCCTAACTTTGCCTGAAGTAGATGAGAAATGGAGATCCAAACACATTGCTGAGAAAATGCCTGACAGACTTATGTTCAGAAAAAACAGGGACAGGAACAAAAAAATGTTTCCAGTTTTCTTCTGGCTATAAGGGTTTTCTACATCTTTTATCATTTTTAAGTATTACACAGCCAGGAATTAGTTTCTCTCCATAACCACTTTTTTATGTAGAGGAGGGTCTTCAGTCTCTTGAGAATCTAGTACTGAGACATAGAATTGTAAGGCTGAAATCCAAAATATCTACAGTGGAAATTAAGCAGAATAGAGGCATGTAGTTTCAAATTTGAAACCCTTTAAACAGAGGTCATTCACTGCCTGTTTCTGGAGACCCCTAAGGCACTAAGTGCTTTATTCACCAATATTAAAGTTTCCTGTTCCAAAGATGTGGTACTCCCTGAGAACCCTAGAGCTGGTGGTGGGAAACAACCTCATTAATTGATTATAGTCCCTAGTCCCAGTCATGGTCTCTGATGCATCTTCTTATTTACTGGAAGCAGCAATGGGAATGGCACCTCATATGGCTCTGCAGAATTTAACAACAGATACCACATGCTCCAAAAGGACAGTGGAAGATACAGCTAAAATACATAAACACTCTGGAAGAAGGACTGACCCAGAAGTTTCTGTGTTTCCACATAGGCTAATGTCCTAGAAAAACGCATTTTTAACTTCCAATTCTAGAAAATAACAAGCACCGGAGACTCTGAAAGGGGTGCATTAGGATAGGGTAAAATGACTCTGCTAAGCACAGGGACATAGGAGTGTCATTGATGTCTAAAATAAGTTTAGTGGAGAGGACAGAAGAGGAGAAGGTCTCATCAGATATAAGCTGACAATATCATGTAGCCAAAAAAAAGCTACGTAATGAACAGAGTGAAGGAAGCATAACCCCATTGTCCAAAGCTTTAGTGACAATGCACAACAAATACTTTGCAGAGAATTAGTCCTTCATTTACGAGAAAAGTTTAATTACAGCAATAAATATAAACTACCTAGACTCAGAGAAGACGTGAAGAGGCTAAAATAATCTGAAGAAGCAAACCAAGGCAAGCAGACAGGAGGATAAACACATCAAAAGGACTCACTTGAAATAAAATGGTGTTGGGAGAAAAAGAATCAGGTATAAAGAATCCATGCCTAAATCTCTAACCTACAGAAGAGTGTAGGTTTGGAATAAAAACTGGGACCAAAATTTCACTTTAATTCCACTAAAGAAAGATGATGTGGTGCATGGTTGTCTGAAATCACAGGGGACTGCATGTCAGCAGGCCAAAGGGTCACTTTTCATTCCCTTTTCCAGGGTGCAAGAGGAGAATTTGCAAGGTGAAGTGAAGAATTTTCCAAGATTTCTAGGTGTACAATAAGGGAAAGCTACTTGGTCAAAAATCACATTAATGAAAGATAGAACTGAAAAATACAATATTTCATATTCAGATGCTTACATATGTAATGTAAATCCAAATACTGAGTGTACAGAATGCTGTCCAGAGAAATCAGTCCAACTTTCCGGAAGTTTATAAATATATGAAAACACTGATTTTCCACTGCTGATACTTATATGCTGTTATTTCAAAAAGCGTTTCCAATTTTAGAAAATAATGTGTATTTTATGGCTAATTTTCAAAAATCTAGGGTTAGAAATTAATCCAGTTATGCATGTGGAAAAGGCAAAAGATCTAGATAGAGGCCATTTTGTAATTCTTTCAGAAATATTTCTTTCCTAGGGGAAAAACAAGGTGGTATCTCAGAGGACAAGCACAGACTACCCTAAGAATCCTCAGTGCATACCTTATAATAGACTTGTTTATCTGCCCAAGAAAAGAGAAACAGGAAAAAGAATCCTATTAAATACGGGCAGGCCACAATGATAATGAGAAGATGAAATAAACATAAAGTCAAAACATACCTTGTAATTTCAGTGTAGGTGTACTTCCAGTGATTGCCTTTTAATATCTCCTTTTTGCTTTATAGCATCTTAAATACATACACTTTTGTGATCATCCAAGGTAAAATTGGAGCATTTTTAATGTGGTACCACAGTCTGATTGGCCCTAATTGGATTTTTTATCTATGTGGGAAGATAAATGATTTGATTTTACTGCCTACAGTGAATTTAAAGGTGTGGCAGTTCTAAAGGCTTCTTTTTAATGGGGAAGGTGATTTATTACAGTATAAGTGAAAACCCAGGAGCATCCAAGTGTCAGCATTGCTGTCACTTTTTCAAAATCTAAACACTCTTCAGTCTGACCCTCGCACTTTATATGAACATAAAACACAGAGATGCTTTGCTAATATATATTTTAATTATTTAATGGTTCTCCTTCCCTCCAGCAATATATTCTTTCCAAGGTGTGTTTCAAATCACTTATGGTCAGCCAAGGAATGACAGAACAGCTTTTTATTTATAAAGAATTGCTTTCTTTAGGCTGGTGGTAGTGTCATCTTGGTACTATTCAGGATGGTGCATGTCTTTATATATAGTCTCCTAACATATTCTGTGGTATAAAGACTTATTTATATAGGGATGATAGCTTCACTAGAGCAGATTAAACGAAATGGCATAATTGAATGTAGGGCTAAAGCATGAATTGGTTTTGAATTGCCTGGTTTTCATTTGCTAGCATTTGTTGTGTCCTATACAGGGAAATGCCAAGATGTTTGCCTGACCTCCAAAGGAAAGTAAAAGTGATCAGTCAGGTCCTACAAGGCAAAGGTTTGTGTGTCTGTACCTATGTACATATATTTCTTTGTGTACGTATCTATACCTGACTATTCCCACATATGCACATGCATATATATTACTCTTGGTGACTATACAGAATATAATTATATCCTTGCATGTTATGTATGCAATACATGCAACCAGCACATGCAGGAAGCAAAAGGTGACTATCCAGTCATAACCTCGACTTTGAATTTGTTAGATTAAAAACAAAACTATATGACGTCTGGGAAATAAAGAAGCTGAGATCCGTACCCCTTTTTCTTTTCTTTGTATCACTTAGAACGAGTAAATCAGACAAGTACTAACATCAGAGACTTTATGGAATAAGACACATGTGCATTTCAAGCAGGTAGAAGGTAGAGAGGTTTGGGGTTTTTTTAAATACGTGTAATTAACTGTTAATGAATCCATTGACATGATTCCTTATGAAAAATTCTAGTTTTAAACAAAACTAAAACAAATCCAAATGTTAGTTAACATAAGTGATGATCGGACAACAGTAAAAAGACCTGTCTGTATAAAAATAGGAGACTAAGAATAATGAATTTTTGCCTAGCAAGAGCTTCTCCCACAATCAATTTCAGCATTGAGTCAAAAACATTTTTACCCTCACTACACACAATGAGACACTGATACAAAGGTGCATATTTATTTTCAGTACATGTAATGATTCTAAAACTTAAATATCCTCAGATCACTTTCAAGCTCATGTTTATCAAGAAACACACATTTTCTGTAAAATATCTCCCATGAACTAAACCCACTGTTCTCACAAAAATAAATTACTAATTAATTTTCATTCCTTCACATGCTTCACCTAAAACTAATGCCATTTGATTTCATCACATAATATCATTATGAAGATATATCTTCATATTTTGCAATCAAATCATCACTGCAATAGAAACTTGATTGCATGAATAATAGTGGCTATCAGGATATATGATCATTATACAACGTGCACCTAAAATGAGGCAAATTTAAAGCAATGTTCTACCACTTCATTATCATGACAAATGAAGACTAAGTCATGTTACCCTGACGTTCTCATATAACTTCCAAAAGAGCTCAAAGCGTACAGCAATTAGTACCACTTTGGAAAGATTCTCTTTTTTTTATAAGTAGTAGGACATTACAGATGGAATCAGCTTGAGGAGAGTATTGCCTGACTGAATGGCACCATTCTTGATTACACTTTAGAGAAGCATATCATTGTTTTCAGTAGATCGAATTACATGACATGAGAGCAATAATACACATGCTCTTTGAATTGACATTCCTTGTCTTCAATTTTTAATACCAAGGTGCACTATTATGATGGCATTATTTATGTTATCATGATCAGCAAACAATACTTTTCAAAACAATTCAAGAAAGATCTAGTTTGAAATATGCTGCACTCTGGAACTTGAAATCGATCCAAGGTGTTACAAAATGTTGCAGATGCAAAGAATAAGAAACAAACTGAAATCCTGAGCTATGTATTCCACTGGCAGGTTTTGATGCAAAATATTTAGCAAATGCTTGGGTGGTTTAGCCTTTAAAAAAAATAATATCAGAAGAGGTTATGGAAGTGTTTATAAAAGTTTATAGACTAAACTGAAAAGTGTTTGCAACACGCTCATTATAATGCATAATATTTCTGGAGAAAAAAACATTTTTTATACAAACTGTAGAAAAAAATGTTGCCAGTGAAAAACAGGCTGGTGTCTTTATATCCATATGAGGTTTGGCTGCTGTTCCATGCTCGAGACAGAGGTGTAACTTTAGTAGTGATGGTTACTTCACTGAAGGTGGATGCCAAAGCAATGGAATGATAGGCATTTCTGCCTCCCACTGCTCTGAGCTTCAGATCCTCAGCATGGTTTGAAGAGGTCTGGTGGGAACTAGCTCAATAATGTAGATGGCAACAACATTACTAAATTTCATTGTTTCAATCTGTACAACATAAGTATAACATAAGAATAACTTACTCCTGTTATTTGTCTTCCAACAAATGGAACAAACGTAGTAACTAATTGAAGTTGGTATGTTAGGGAAAATAATAATAACAGCAGTCACATTAGAGAATAAACTTGTTTCAACAGTTTTGATTAGATTGGTGCAGATATTCTCCAAGCAAAATTTTATTTAAATACCTTATTATGGAAATCAACTTTAAAATAATTTCCTTGCATATTCACATGCTGTCTTTTTATCAGGCAGGATACAGTGATCAGAAAGCACTCCTCTACAGCTTCAGGAATTACACTTTATCTGTATCTCACTGCAAATAGAGGGCCCGAGCAGGCAAAGGTGACTGAGACAAGATTAATCACATGAGGCATTTTGCATCACTGGCTACATAAATTGTCAGCCATGCTGGCCAATTTTACCAGTTCTTTCTCCTTTCTTTCAAGGGCAATGACTGTTTTTTGGTGGAGGAAAGACAGTCTTTACAGACCTCTCCCCTGGGACTCTGGGATAAGATGGCAGAAGAGAATCTGACTGTATCCCTCCCAGGGCTATGCAGTTTGGAAAATGCACCACTTCCATCATGGGACAAGTTTGAAAAAATTCTTCATAAACTGAGATCATGACAGAAATGTGTCCATAATTTTTGGAATAAAATAAAGTGCTAATAGCAACGTTTCCCAAATTATCCCTCTTTAACTGTTCAGCAGCTGTTTCTGATGCCATTTCTTTCAAATAGTGAAAAGCTCAGAAACTTATCCTAGAAGTCTTCTTCGGTTAACAAGATATATCAATAACAAAACAGTGAGGAAAAGAGATAATGGAAATCAAAATAAATTATAAGTTACAAAGTATACAGAAGAGGGAAAGGATAATAAGTACGTTGGGAAAAACCAATTGTTGGCAGAACAAAACACAAAACCCCAAGTGTTTTAAGCATATTGAAAAAATAAATCTTTTATTCATTATCAGATGGAAATTATAATGATACTAATAACAGCAACAACTAACATGCAGACTGAAGTGTTCAATAAATATTTCTATTTTACATTTGGGAAGATGCAGGATACTGTACAAGTTGACAAATGTGGAAGACTTCACAATAATAGCTGAACAAGCTGTTCATCAACACTTAGGAGTGATGGTCAAATTTTCAACCTAGTGGAAAATCTCTGGTCTTTTCATGTTCCTTCAAATAAATCTGGAACTCCAAGGAAATGCTAAAATATTGTTAGAGTGCCAAGGTCACAAAAGGAAAAGAGGATGACAGGAATAAACACTTAGATCAAACAAGACAAACTCTTGGAAAACTTGTTACAGGAATCAAATAATTTAATTTGTAATTGTCTTACAGGAAACTGATCTTGCCAAGCAAAACTGACTTAATCATCGGATGAAATGGCAAATTTGTTCAAGTGTTCTTACTGTAGAAGACTAAAGGACTAATAAAGGCATTTGAATTAGCACTTCTAGTGCATAATGGGAAGACTGCAAATTGGCTTATTAGCCAAGCTTGAAAGGAGTGTCTTTGAGACTCATAATTTTTCTAATAACATCTAGATTTAATAGTATTCAACTACCAGTGCTCAGATCAGAATATAAAGGTCTTGCTTATAAAATGATGTGCAAAATAAAATAGATTTCTTGATTAAAGATTGGTTTTCAAAATCCTGATTCAATACAGCTGAATGTAAACATTTACAGCAAGAAACAAGGAATGCAGGCCCCACTTGGGAACAAAAACTACAAAAAATTTGTGGTAGCTATAAACACTCAGGTCCCAAGGAGCCACCATGAGGCAAAAAGGGTTTAATACAATTGTTACTTGCAAAAACAAGGACTAGCAAAAAGGGAACTAAGATGATTTTACTTCTGTTTAATAAGATCAAGAGTGGAATATTCTGAAAAGAACCTACCTGGGAAGTAAAAATCTTTCTCAGCTAAAATACCAGTATTTTCAAAATCAAATTAAGGTGAAAATAAAAAATGGCAAACTACTTCATAAAAAGAAATTTCAGCAAAAGTCTATCCCACAAAAGAGAAAACAAAATAAAAACATGACAAAACAACTTCTCAGCTGGTATGCACATGATAGACAGTATCTGAACTCAAGTCAGAAGTCTGTCAGCTGTCATATTGATTTTTCTGTAAGGTTTGATATATTAGATTTAGAAATGTGTTTTTGGAAAGTTTTAGTTTTAGAGAAATGAATATGTTCCTATTAAAATGTTTCAACTATATCTGGTGGTTTAGAATAATTTTTTAAAACTGCAAGATTTTTCAAATAATAAAAATATATATCTGTGAAATTATTCAAGGGCATAGCACCTTAGTTAAAAGAAAGCACCAGGTATTAAGGGGCCACTTAGGTTATAGAAAAAAGCTGACAACTGCAGCCAAAACAAGTGAAACGGGAAATAAGGATTTTATTTTGTAATCAGGGTGATTAACCACTGGATGGGATTTCTCCAAAACAGTAATAGACTACACGTCAGCCTTTGATTCCTTCTAATCTACTTCCTGGATAAAATGAAATAGCATGTAGTAAAAAGGAGGTGTGACTGGATGGTCTACTACGATCTAGTAATCCATTCCAGGCATTAATTTTCAGCGGGTGTGATAGGGGTTGCCCTTCCTGACACTGACAGTGCTTTCCAGTTGTAGGTGACAGTACACAAAGCAGTAATTAAGCTCCCCATTACCCTGTAACTGCCAAGGTTATTTCAATAGCTGCAGATCCAGCACAATTTGAATAGGGAGCATTATATGTTAACATTTGAATTCAACAGATTTCTCCCTTTACCCCCAGTGGATAATTATAGCAAAGATCATTCTCCACAGAACTGTAGCAAGGAATTATGTATACTAGTTCAACACATGGAGCCAAATTCCCCTTCTTATACTTAAAAATATTATTAATGTACTTGCTCTCAATAAAGAAGTTATGCTATCATGTGGGACATGTCCAAAGACTTTTACTATCCTTTGTCAAAACACATGGTAGTTCATAACTCAGCCAGAAATAAATCCTTCCCTTGATGCTATATTTGATTAGCATTCCACTAAAGCAAATTCTATATTGAATCCAAAGCAAACATCTTTATTTTGGTTGAAGAAGTTAATCAATAAAATCATGAGGGCGTAATAGCAGCAAAATTGTCATTCTGTCACATAACTATACGTTTCACACCACACCTCAGAAAGGGAAAGGACATAGTATTTAGTTTCGTTTTCTTGTTTTACGTACAACCCTTATTTCCTCTTCCTTCCTGCTGCCATGAACATTCACTTCATCATCTCCTATTTCTGCCTTATGGAGCAAGGCAAGTCTTCTACCACCAGCAGACAGAAGAAATAGGACTGATTTGCATCTGAGTTACAAGCCTCATAAAATTACCATAAATAGTAGATATCCTATTTAAAATGTTATACTATTTCGTACACCTTTTATCAAAGTATCAGACCCATTGAAACAGCAAAGAAAGCAATGTTTTGCCAATATTTACTATAATTTTTCCTAAAGTATTTTAAAAATATTAAATTAAGAATCAACATTCCCTTAGGAAATAAATGAAGGAGATACAATGTAAGCAGATCTCTCACCCACTGCAGCATTGCCTCTAGACAGCAATTGCTCACAACAGCTAGGAACAGATAGTGAGAAAAGAATCTCATATCCAGCTGAAATGGCACAGGGAGTTTGGGAAGGCAGAACGCAATTATCTGAGATGGAATTTCATCAGAATGATAAGGTTCTACCAAGGGAACATTAATGATCACTTTAGAGCCTCCTTTGAAGTAGAAAAGCTGGATTCAGGTATAATAATGCACTTGAAGGATTCAGGGTGTAGAGCACAGAGAGATTTCAGCTTTCCTGCATCTCCTAGTTTGCACACTGAAATACAGTGTGCCCCTTTTGAGGCATTTTTTCCCTCCTAAAGATCACCATTACAGTACCTGAGCAACAGACCTAAAAGAGCTCTGACATGCCAAGGGGGGCATAAGCAGAATTTAGTCATGAAACAAAGCTGAAACTGCAAGGCTGAAAGCCTCATGACTGATCTCAGCAGAAAGCACAGCCAAAGGGTCCTGAGAACATTCAGGGGATACGAGCTGTGGAGGGCACATTGCCCTCTTGTATTGAATAGACCCCGCAACAGAGGACATTGCAAACTCTTTTCAAGGCTTCTGTATCCTTCCTCAACTCTGAACAGCCATGAAGGAGGCAGATGCCACACAGCCCCAAGAACCTAAAGAAGCTCTCACTTATAAGATAACTTTCAATACCTCTGATAAAGATAACAGGACTATGCTCTTAACCGTGGATTATTCCTGCTGCAAAAGTTTGATCTAACGTATTGCCAGATGTAATAAAAAAGAAGGTACAGCCCAGCACAGCACCACCTCACTAAGGCTTTAAGCACATAAACTGTTTGGATACATTATTTCCTTGACATCTTAGATTACAATGTTATTTTTTCCTGGCACTTTTAGGAACTGGAATATAATGAAGTTTTGATAAACTGGAATATGGTCTGTTGCTTCTAACAAATCTCTGTGACCAAAGCTGACCTCATTAGAAAGACTAATTTTTTATACAAAGGACCAACCACTGGCAAAATTCAGTCTGGATTTTTTCAAGCATTCATAATTAATTTAAACAGCAGTTTCTATGTACAGACAAACACAAACTTGACTGAAGAGGGGGAAATAAAAAGCTGGTTTATTACAGATTAAATTCTGTTCTGAGAACAGCCTGCTTGACAGGCAAAAAATACACTCTCTACATCCTCAAAAAATATGTAACTATCAGTCATTTCCGGTCAATAATAAAGTGAAAAATTATCTCTGCTAATTTTTTTGTTTTCAATAGTCCTAGAATTTGAGGTATATCAGAAAATTTGTATAGCCCTTTTCACTTCTGCTCAGTTGGACCGCTTCTCTTTTTATTGGATTATTTAACACTTTTACTGGTCTATAGACAAGACTGCTGTCGATATACCTATTCAAATTGACCCAGATTTGAGTTGCAGTGTATGTTGAATGAGAGCAGTGGTGATCTCAAGCCTGTTTTATGCAGGGGTCCATAGTCCTAAAGTAATGTGAAAAAAAACCTTCATAAAACATGCTTCATAATGTGATACATTACCATGAATATATTTCAGTTGTTCTTCACCTCTGCAATTACTTCTGGTCTCTTTCCTTTAGGATTCAGTGCAGTGATTGTAAAGGTATGTCCATTTAAGAGCCATGCTTCATGGAAGCAATTTCCCGTATATTAAGGTAGGGGGACAAAGTAGCCATCCTCTGTACAGTTTCTTATTTCAAGGCTCATACTCATTCCTAGGAATAAAATATTGGGGTTTGAGATTTTAACATAAAACATTATTTTGGTGAAAATTCTCTATCAACGATGTAGCATAATGTGAAACTGACCTATTTCCCTCTGACAATATACCTGCTTTGTCCAACTTCAAATTTCTTGCTGTCTGATGAAAAGGTGGAGCTACATCTGGATATTGATCCATAAACTCTTCAGTGGCAAAACTGACAGCAGTTTGGCAAAAAAAATCTTCTCTGTCTTGGAGACAAAAACACTTTCACAGTGGCAGATGTATCTTATAGACAGTAATACAAGCAATCAGTCTGAATTCACATAGTATATTATCTATATTCCACATGAAACTAGGCAAGTTAAAGTAGGTTCCTTTAAATCAGGTAATATCTCACTGGAATTAACATCCCATCTTTGAAATGATGGGAAAAAAATACGCCAGTGGTTATGAACAAGTGAATTTCTCACAAACACTATCCAAAGAAATACTGATGTTGTTAATATATCTGATCTGTAACTATGCTTCTTAAAGACTGTATCTTTATTTCGTTCTTACAGAATTAATATTAAGGGCTAAAAATGTCTCCTTCCAGTACATTTTGGACTCCATTTGTGGGCACAGTTGCTTTTATAGTTTGGTTCAATACTGACTAAAAATGTGTTATTTTTCACTACTTCGTGTTTTCCTACTCCTTTATTGGTCACTATATTGAAGGGAAAATATGCTTTCTAAAAGCTCAAAATTCAATTCATAACAATTTAATATATGATGAAATATTGAATGAGGGTTCTCAAATTTGATGTATGCATATCATAATGATTCCAATAAATGATGCTTATAAGTGTAGAAATATATATTCATCCAACAATGCAAACAAATATATCCACAGACATATATATGGATACAAAAAGAAAGGGTATTTTTTTAGAAAATGAGAACTCTGATAAAGTGACATTGAACAGCTACAAAAAATAATAATGTGCACAAAGAAGTCCTAATGACCTTAAGAAGATAAAGCAAACTTTATTTAGACCATAATTCATAGCTATAAGCTAGGACAGGGACTATTCTACAGATGCAGCTGTATTCATTAAAATTCAATATCACTACACTTGTGTCTAGCAGTGTCCTTTAAAATCTTTAGCTTTATCCCCTAAAGATCTTTTGGAAATTGAACTTCTTGACCCCACACCGTCTTCTCCAGTCATACACTTCCTTCTGGTTATCTATTACCTGAAAAGGTCCTGGTGGGGTCAAAGTCATTATCTATAAATTCTGAACACCAGAGAGAAGGAAAAAAATTGTACAACTTTTTTGCTATCCCTAAAACACGGTTTTGGATATAGAGTATTTTGTCCCAAGAATCAATAAATATGATTTACAGCTGGTGTATCCTTTTAAACACCAGGGAGTCCATGGACTGTACTACCTAGTTGAACATGTAAGAGCTGATGACATAAGGGCTAATAAAAATGTTTAGTAGTATTCCAAAATCAGATATGAATAGACTGTGGAGCTATAAAATGAAAGTGTAAAAGAAGTTCTTAAAGAAAAGAAGTTTCCAAATCCTTTGTACCTGTAATCACTGCAAAGATATTAGAAAAGTTGTGATGACTGAAATTTTCTTTACTTGGAATAGACTGAAGAATCTGACTCTGATAAAAGTCTTAGAAGAAGAGGCTTTAGAAAAATACATAAAATGAAATGGCAGATGTTAATATTAGAAAAAATTCTGAAAAAAAAAAGGAAAATAAAATCTCAAGACTGTAAACTGTGCTGCTAAACTAAATTCCTTAAAATTTTATTAATACCAGGTGAATAGAACCTAGCAAAAAAATCTTTGAAAGCTCTGAAGATAAAATGTTGACAACTGTTTCTGACATCTGCACTGGGAAAAGTGGTAGAAGCTGTAACAGTCACAAAAACATGTAAATGCAGAATCAGTGAGGTTGGAGGAAATCTCTGGAGATTGTCTTGAGATAATCGAACCCTGCTCAAACCCAGAAAAGAGAAGTCAGTTGCTTACAGAAATATCCAGTCAAACTTTGAATGTCTCCAAGGATGAGACTCCACACCCCTCTGGGCAACCTGTTCCTTGTTCAAACACCCTCACAGTAAAAAAGTTTTACTTTTTTATATGTGAATTTCAATGTGTCCAAGACTTGCTTGTCCCGGGGAGCCCAGCAGTGGACAGAGCACTCCAGATGTGACTCACCAGGGCTGAGCAGAGGAGAAGGATCCCCTCCCTTGACCTGCCAGCAATGCTCTAACACAGCCTAGCACAGCCCAGGAACCTGGGGGCCTTCTTTGCTGTAAGGGTATCTTGCTGACTCATGCTTTACTTCTTGTCCACCAGCATTCCCAGGGACTTCCCTGCAGAACTGTTTTACAGATGGTTGGCCCCTGCCTGTACTGGTGCATGGGTTTATTCCTCCCCAGGTGCAGGGAGGAGGCATCTCCATTTGATGAGCTTCACGGGTTTCCTGTTTTCCTGTTTGTTTTTCCTGTTTCTCCAGCCTGTAAGGGTCCCTTTAAATAGTGGTGCAACATTCTGGTGTATCAACCACCCCTTCCGCTCTTCTATCATCAACAAACTTTCTAAGAGTGCTTTATTCCAGTTCTCAGAAAACTTCCTCTGTCACTACAACCTTTCAAAAATGACCAATAATGACCTCAAAATGACATCAACCAACTCCCTCAGAGCTTGCAGGTTCCCATGGGCAAGTCCAGTTGGTTTAAAAAGCTTCTAACCTGATCCTCCTCTACCAAGAATAAAACTTCCTTTCTCTAAACTTTCACACTGATTGCAGGGGCCTGGAATTCCTGAAAGCCTTACTAGTAAAGACAGAGGTGAAGGAGGTGAGCGTTTTCTGTGTCCTTTGTCACAAGGTCCCCTGAACCATTCAGCAGCAAGCCAACATTTTCCCAAGTCTTTCTTTGGCAGATGAAATACCTGCAGAAGCCTTTCTTGTTGTCCTTCATGCCCTCCCTAACCCCGTTCCTGCAGGCTCAGACAGTATCTCTGTACTCTTCCCAGGACACCTGTGCCTGCTTCTAAGTCTTGTATGCTTCCTTGTTCCCTCTGATGTCAGTCAGAATTTAGATCTTTGTTCATCCTTAGAGACATTGTGCTGCCTTTGTCTGACTTCCTGCACATTGCTATGGGTCAGTCTTGAGCCTGGGAGAGGTGATTCTTGAAAATCAGGCAGCTCTCCTGCACTCCTCTCCAGGGACATATCCCATAGGATATTTCTAAGAAAGTCCTTGCACAGGCAAAAGACCGCTCTCCAGAGGTCAAGGTGATCCTGCTTTTTGCCTTGTAATCTTCTCTCATGATCCTGAGCTCCACCGTCACTACAGCCAAGTCTGATCCTGACTTTCACATCTGTAGTGATCCTCAATGGCAGATTGTAAAGCCTCCCATGAGGATCAAATTCTGCAAATACAAGATTTCTTCTAGTTGTCTGGAAAGACCAGATCTGTGTCTTCTTTCTGCTCAGGCACTGTGCAGCAGATGTCCACCACAATATCCTATATTGGTCTGCCTGCTAATTGTGACCAAAGAAGAAAATGGATCAGTAGGTACATTAAGAAAATGGGAATTTTGAGGAACAACCAATGTAGATTCTGCAGAGGAGGGTCATGACTAAATATCATTGGAGCTTCCAGAATTAAACAAAGTAAGTTTATAGACGAGAGTAAATACATCATTTAATTGTGGTTTTCTGTGGGTTTTTTTTTAAATGAAGTCCCTGTCAAGATAAGAATATGGAATATTAGTGTCATGAGATAAGAAAGAAAGTTGTCTTGTGGATTCATAGCGGCAAAATAGGAAGCAGAATAAGAATAAACTCAAAAGGTGAGAGACTCATTTGCATGCGAGAGGAAGCTTAGTTAAATCTGATACTTTTCAAAATACGTATAAATGGTTAACGATGGCAAGAGTACACAAATTTGGAGAAGGTAAAAAAAGGAAGATAACAATGTCTTATCATGATTATAGATTTAGGCTAGTAAATACAAAAGCCTGAAGAAAATTACTAAGAAAAGACATGCTGGAGGTAAGTCATTGAACAATGTACTGGGAAGTAAATTACTGATGAAGATAAGGTAAGTCACACAGGAAAGCTAACACTGACTAAATGCATACACACTGATGCATTCTGAACTAGCTAATATTCCTCAAAATATGTTAAAAAGGTTACTTTCAGAAAAGTAACTCTGATGTTAATATTTTTTAGGAAAGGAATATTGACTATAGCAAAAAATATCCCTATACTACAGAATAAATCCACATTACATTTTAAATGCTTGTTCCACTTCTGTCACTAAAACACCTAAGTAGAACTAGAATAGCTGCAAAGGAAGACAAGAGAAGTATAAAATAGTGCACACTGAAAATGTAACTCAATAGATTTAGACTGAAGCCTGGAAAATAACTGTCTGCAAGGAAATGTAATAGAACTTTATAAAAACATGAGTAAAGGGAAATAAGGAACAGTAACTCATCATTTCTCATGATACGAAAATCAGAAGATATCAAATGCAAGTGGAAAATAACAAAAAATACAATGCTTTTTCCACAGAAATCAGAGGTAAACTGCACATTTCATTGTCCCAAGATGCTGAGAATGCTAGAAGTTTGCTTGGTTTCAGAAGTAACCAGACATCTTAATTGAGCAGAAATACATCAAGGAGTACTAAACACAAAGTAATGACATCTAGATTAATCTCTGAGCTGTAGCTTGTTGGAAGCTGGGACATTGCATTTGGGAGCTACTTCCTCAACCTTGTCTTGTTCCTAACCATGTTCTTATATTCCTTCTTGGCTGTGTGCTATGAGCCATTGTGCTTCAGTGAAAAAAGTCCTGTGATGAAAGAGATCATACCTGAAAAGCCTGGAATGGAAAATCATGATTACAAATGAAGCAAAAATCTCAAATTCATTGATTTGGGAATTAAAGGGAATTAAATATTCATTAACAATATCTAAAGATGAAAGCAAAAAGAATTTCTAGACTTACTTTTTTTTTTCCCTCCATATCCTAAACTTTCAGAAAGCTGTACAAAATCATGTTTGCCCTGCCTGTTCAGGAAGCACTATCATCAGCCATTTCTCAAGAGTTATAGTACCCTCAGGAAGCAGAGAGTACATAAATGTTCGATGTATTTGAATAATGTTCCTCACTGAGTCATAGACTATCAGTAGATCTGAAACAAGTTTCTGTAAATTTTTAACATAAAGAGTTTATATTTTGTAGAAAATAGCACAAAATAAGCCAGTTGCCATATTTTTTTTTTCTTTAGAGTAGCTTAGAAAAATATACAATATTTTGTAACTTTAAATAGCTCTGTATTTCACAATAGAGCACCCTGTGATCATCTCATTTTGCATCATTTACTACCCTATTTCTGCCAAAACTGATTTAATTCACATTCACCTGTTAGGTAAAGGGACATTCCCTTTTCCTAAAAGAGAGTTACAGTAGAGGTAGACTTCTTCCAAGGGAGATTTTATCCTGTTATATTATACCCAGTGATTTTTAGGAGGCAAAGAAAAATTTCTTTCTTTAATTAGAGGCCTCAGGCCAGGTGTAATGAACAGACCTTTGCAATGACAGGCATCAGTTCAGGTGGTTGAATATGCATCTTGCCCTGAGCTTCTAAAAAGGAAAACAGCTTCTCAACAGGATGCTTTTATTATTGTTGCTTTTTTTACTGATAAAACAAAGAATTTGTATTCCTGTCTGAGGCTGACAGGATCGGCCACTATCTCCTTCCCCCAGTGCTAGCACTCAAATC
The DNA here is from genome assembly GCA_013397055.1 of Pachycephala philippinensis. Lineage (NCBI taxonomy): Eukaryota > Metazoa > Chordata > Aves > Passeriformes > Pachycephala > Pachycephala philippinensis. Next base: position 241,050 of record VWZT01016799.1, read on the forward strand.
TAAAAGTGCCATCACTGCAATGCTTACAGGAATGCATATATTTCAGGATGGTGTGGTGTCTGTGCTAGTATGCAAACCAGAGTGTCATTAAATGTTCAAGACATAGGCTTACTGGGAGAGCTAAAGGGTCTGGACCCCATCATCCCTGCAGCATGGGCCAGTCACAGAGATGGTCACAGTCCTGCCACCTCTGGTGGGGTCTGCCACAGGCACAGCAGTTCCTGATCAGACATGGTTTAGATTGCGAGAGATTCAAATTGGCAAAGTATTCAAGTCCAGAATGGTCACACAGGGAGCACAAAAGTCTTTCAAGCGAAGCCACGGGATACCATCACTGGATGAAAACTCCAATTGGAAGAGAGGAACTATAAAACAAGTGAGACACAAATATTCTCTTCACTACTCAAATCTTATCCATTTAGTAAAGTCTAAATGCAGTTAGAACAAGCTTTTTTGGTTCCTCTCTCACTTCTTGTCCTTCAGTTTGGAGGAATCTTGGTCCTTTTTAGGGTTTAGACCTCTCTCAGACATGCTCTATATATATATTAAAAAAAAAGAAACTAGAAAATAAAGCAATGAAAGAAACCACTATTTTCTTTGCTGTGTTACCAGACAGTTATATCACTATATCTTTCCTGGAGCAGAAATGCCTAAATTTGCTTAGGTCACTTCCTTGTTTACATACTTATTTTAGTGCTGGTAGAACAGATGCTGCCATTGGTTATGACAGAGCTGCTGCAGGAGCAGGACTCAGGAGCTCATGCTTGCTTCATCTTCTGCCTGACAACCTGTTTCAATCTCAGTGGTCCTAAATCACATACTCTATAGAAATCCAAATTCTGGCTCTAAAAAGCTCAGCCATGCTTGGCTTTGCAATGAATAGCTCTGGGTATTTCTTAGGTTGTTTTCATTTCTTGATTAAAGTTGTAGAGTTTTTTTGCTTTTTTTTTTTTAAAGAAGGAAGGGAAGACTTTCAGTTAGAATAATGTTGTCTCACCCTGAGACACACAATTTCCACTCTGGATCTCATAAAACACTTGCTTAACTCAAAGCACGAGAGTAATTAATGTCACTGAGTTCTCAGGCTCTGACTGACATCCTATAGCACATTTTACTCTGCTGTACACTTCTCTCTGAGCAGCAAACGTGAGGTACTGCAATCTCCAGTATATTAGTCAGAGCACAACTTCAGAGAACCAAATCCTGCTTATGCTGTACTCGGAAGCGATGCCACTGATGTCAGTGAAAATGTTCAAGTGAGAGAGCTGAGCAGCCCTATCATGGATTGTCTTTCCAAACTGGCATACATACTTTTGCTGGATAAATAGTACAGCTTTCTGTATCCCCACAGTTATGTTTTTATAACGGCAAGTTTTATACAAACACTGTGTAAGTAACATTAATATCAGTTTCCTCTTTACGTAATAAAAAAATCACAATTAAAAATCAACGTTTGTTTTTGCTGAGATTTTTTTCATCTTCATTACCAGAAAAGACATTTAAAAGGCATTTCAGAAAATCATTATCCCCTGCATTCCTTTATCTTTTGCTATGTTTTAAAACTGCAGGAAGATGCTGGCTCTCACCCAAGATTTTGACTACCCCGTCATAAGTATGGACACACACATGTCAATAAAAAATCCTTAGGATTTCTAGATGTCTGTTTTAAAATTAACATAACCCTTTTTTTTTTTCTTTTTCTTTCTGAAACAAAATATTTATCAGTAATGAAATGGAATTTTCCTGCTTTCTGTTATTAAAACAGTTCTGCAAAATGAAGTCCTAATCATTGTCCACTTCATCACTCATATTGTTACAGTCATAGAATGCTTGGGGTTGGAGGGGACCTCTGGAGATCATTTAGCCCAGCCCCCTTACTAAATCAGGTACACCTAGAAAGGTTTGCACAGGTTTACTTTTAAAACTAAGTTCCCATGAGACAGAACTGATTGCTCCAGTTTAGCTTATTTAAAGTGGTACACACTTCCTTTGGACAAGCTCCCTTTCTTACTGTCACACTGATGTTTTTCAGAAATGCTACACTTTAAAAATCATTCTAGAAAAGCAGACATGTTGTAATAAATATCACAGGGAAGACCTCTACATACTCAGGAGATGAGCAATGCTTCTGGGGGACCAGCACAGACTTAACTCACCTGTTGTGATTCCCCCCTTAAGAAATATTGAGTAGAAGAGTGTGATAGCAGGGAAGGGAAATACATGCCTTTTTGTTTTGTGAAGTCCTGCTGCACACCACATTACACTGACCTTCTCAGGTTTTCTGTGTTTTGGTTGTCTATTGTCCAATGCACCTCATTCCTCAAAGGTTAATGAGGCTAAACAGGAGACAAACAAAAAGGTCAGACAACGAAATGCTGATCTATTGACACAGGCTATGGAATGCAAAAGTAATGCAGAACTCCAACACGGTCATTCCAGCATTGCTGATACCACGCTAAAATAAACACGCACAGACATCTCAGTCAAAAAATTTTGCTGTGCACGAGGCAGAGAAGTGACCCTCTCTCTCAAGTTCAAAAGCTGAATCAATGCTATTACACCCCAAGGGCTAAAGTTCCTACTTCAGCATAACTCTGGCATGAAGAAGAACAAAGAGCAAACTAGGGAAGAAGTCAGGAAGATTACCTCTCTAACTAATTACGCATTCATGGGAGCAGGTACATGTGTGAGAGGGCCTCCCAGCCAACCGTGTCACTTCTCCAGGCTTAGGTCTTTCACCAAGGCCGAGCAAGTGCCAGTTGTCACAGAAACTCTGCTGCTCAGAGGTCGTACAAGCAAGTGTATTACAGCTGAAGACTTTTGTCTTCCTGTCACCAAGGCTGAAAGTGGAAAATGGCAGAGAATCTGTCCCTCAATCCAGATGACAAGCAAGAATAATGACTAAGGAGCAATTTACTATGAGAACATTTTTCCATTGTAAAAATTTGATTGCTCAGGCACCCAACTTTTCATTGGAAATGGCACTTCAGTCAATAGGAAGAAATGTCTGGTCAAAATGAGCAAGGAAAAAAACGTATATTCCTTCACATCACTGTCTGTCTGAGCAGGGATTTAAAGATGCTATTTTTTTTTACAAGAGGAGAAAGGATTTGTTCAGATTCAGAACACAAGATACCTGGGGATCTGATTTGCTTCAGAAAAGTGCAAATTTTTAACTTTCACAAATATTTTAACAAGTCTGTTCTGGCTGCTGGAAGCAGAATGAGTACTGTTTTAAAGTAATCTGCTTGGTTTACCTAACACTGATCTCCATCCATTTAAATTTTTTCTTTTCCTTTTGTTCCATTTCTTTGAGAACCAAGAGTTTAAAAGAAAGCAATAGTTTGCAAAGCCCTTCCTGGAATCCTTCTTTTACAGTGATGCTGAAAAAAAGTGGCACTACTGATAATTACCAACAAGTTGTAGGTCTACAGAATTAAATCGAAATGTCTAGAGCATAAGATTTGAAAGAACAGTCTAAAACAATACATGCATCTGCAAGAACGGTGTGGAGAGCTGATGTGGAAAAAATATTCTACCTTTGTGCTTGCAAACCTGCCCTTTACAGTTAAATTAAAAAATGGTTAAAGTTGCCTTGGCAGACAACTTCAGCTGTAAAACTAAAAAGTGAAGGAAAAAGAAAACAAAAAAGAAGGATTGAAAATGTTTTCTTTGCATAGTGAACCAGAATAAAAATGAATAATCTAATAGAGTTGATTCCAGAAATTACAAAGCATAAAATAATACTGAAGATGTAAAAAACCTGTCCCATGTTTTATAGTTGCCCACAGTCCCTTTTTGGTTTGTTGGTTTTTGTAGGGATGGGAAGTGAGGCACCAGCGCCTGTCACTAGACCACTAAACGAATAATGTGTCTTCCGTTTGCATGGGCCACTAGAAGGAAATTGCTGCCTGGTGCTCCTATTACTTCTCAGTTGACATAAATTATGAGCCACTTACAATGATGTAAAAGGATAGATTTTTTTTCTTTGACTGGAAACTTACCTGCTGATTACTCTGGAGCTTTGATTAATGTTTCTGCCCCATTTTGTAGGAAGGCTAGCAAACTAAATATAGTTGGTACTCAGTAACTGCATCACTACAGTGGACAATAACAAGCCATGGCTGGAAACAACTGAAGGTTTTAAATTGCTAATGGCATAAATGAGACTTGTTACAGACCTGCAGGCTGAGTCAGAATGGGAACTCCTCCATCCTCTGTCATGATGGTGATAGACCAAGCTATTATATACTCAGAAATTTTGAGTATGGAATACTAAATACAGCACTGAATTAGTAGTTGAGAGCTCTGTCTCTTACCACTGGGAAGCACTTTTCTGAGGTATTTCTTTTGTGATAAGTTATTAATGGCTGTTATATTGTCATGGGGAAAAAAAGCAGATACATGAGGCAGTGGGTGCCCTGGAGGCAGTATCTGATACTGATCTCCATGTCTGGGGACCCAACGCAATGAAAATGCATCCAGCATCCACAAGAAAGTCTAAGGTTAAGGAATTTCTTTCACTAGTTTGCACAATCATGCAGGGACATCAGTTTCCGTACAAAAGCTGGATATGACAGCAGGAAGAACACAGCTTAGGAAAGGGAGGCTAGTTTATTGTTTTGATCAACCGTAAGCACAAAGGGTAAATTCAGAACGAATTACTGCAATTGTAAATTCCTCTTTTTGAAGAAAAAGCTGGAAACTACTCATTATTAATATCTATTCAACTACAGTAATATTATTGGTACATTATTAAACGTGTTGGAAGTAAATTTGCTTGCTTTTCACCAAGATACAACCCCCTGCAATCTAAGGGATATTTCAAAGTCTGGAGCTGCAGGGCCAAACACATACATTTCACTGTTTCCGTGTGACCACAGATGGATGCCTGAAAGTCCACCAAACAATGCTCAAGGCCATGGACTCAGAGTTTACCATCTAAGGAAAGCCTTTGCTGAGTGGAAGAGGGAAGTGGAGCCGGAGGGACTGTGAAATGGCACCTGGAGACGTTTGCAAGAAGCCCATTTAATCCAGCCCTCTGCTCAGCTGCTGGTTTTGGTTCACAAGTGAGTTTTCTTCATGTTCAGATATTTTTTTTTCCACTGGTCATTTTTTATATTACCTTTGTAACCAATAAACACACATACAACCCCCTCTATATACTTGTTCAAGAACATAAATAAAGATTATAGTGACTATGTATGAAGCAATAGTTGGATGACATATACAAGAACGTATTTTAAAAGATAAAAAGACTGTTAAGATTGCTGAAAAGAATATATGAGGTTATATTACAAGGTTACTTGGCCAGGTTCAGACAAGAATATTTATTATTCCATAGGTTTTATGTACAAAATGGACTGTAAGGATTACTTAGTCTAAAATTTTGCATAACATAAGTTATAAATGTTACAAGGATTTACTGGGTGGGGAAAAAATTGTTGTTTTCTGCAGTCATTGCAGGTTTCTTTTAGGCGCCAATGACTGAACTTTCTAAACAGAATGTTCATCAATATTAAAAGTAAGGCTATATTAATTAAGAAATAAATTACCGGGTTCGTGTTGATTTGATTAAACAGAATGAAAAATTGACTTGGTCAATGAGAAAATGAGAATGAGGTAAATTAACTAGTTTCAGACAAATCTTCTTAGGCATGTCTGTGTCTTTAGAGTGTTCAGTGAGGCAAAAAGGCACATCTGAACCATCACCCTGGGCATGGCCATTCTGAATACCTCTCTTACTGCCTGTGCAAACTCCTTCTAGTTGTAGTCCTTGCAACTTAGAATTAATTGACCTTAGTAAATTCTGAGGCTGCAAAGCAAATTCACTTTAACCATTTAAAGACCATTGCAGACCCTTTTTAATACAGGCTGGTGTGAACATTTATCCTGTTACAACTGGATTTTAACTCCTTTGTAGACAGAAAATTGACAATTACTTTTGTAATGGGTTGACCTTGTCTAGATGCCAGGTGCACACCAATCTGCTCAATCACTCCTGCTTCTCAACAGAACAGAAGGAGAAAAATATGACAAAAATCTCATGGGTCAATATGCCATGGTCTCTGCACTCCATCCTGCTCCAGAATGGGGTCCCTCCCATCCAGTACAGTCCTTCATGAAGTTCCCAAACATGGGTCATTCCCACGGGCTGCAGTTCTTCACAAACTGCTCCAGTGTGGGCCCCTTTCACAGCGCCCAGTCCCTCAGGAACCAGCTCCTCTGGCATGAATTCCCCTCAGGGTCACAAGTCCTGCCAGCAAACCTGCTCCAGCATGGACTCCTCTCTCCACAAGGCTACAGATCCTGCCAGGAGCCTGCTCCAGCATGAGTTTTCCAGGGAGGAACAGCCTCCTTCAGGCATCCAGTTTATCCAGTGTGGGATCCTCCATGGGCTGCAGCTGGATCTCTGCTCCACAGTGGGCCTTTATGGACTGCAGGGAGCCTGTCTCACCACGTCTTCACCACAGATTGCAGGGGAATCTCTGCTCTGACACCTGGAGCACCTCCTGCCCCTCCTACATCACTGACCTTGGTGTCTGCAGAGTTCTGGTTCTCATTTTTCACACCTCTTCCTCAAGTGCTCTTGCGCGGAACTTCTTGCCCTTTCTTAAACACTGTCACACCAGTGTCACCAGTGGGCTCTGTTTTGACCAGCTGTAGATCCCTCTTGCAGACAGCTGGCCTTGGCTCTGTCTGACATGGGGGAAGTTTCCGGTGTCTTCTCACAGAAGCCACCTTCGCAGCCCTCCTGATACCAAAACTTTGCCACATAAACCCAGCGCAACATTTTCAAACTATGATCAGCAGTGGTTGCTCATACATGAAATGCCTGCCTCTGATTAAATTGATGATGGCTAACTTCCTGTTTTAGTTATCCCCATTTTCATGACTCAAAATTTGTTGTTATCTCAACTAGTAAAAAGTATTTATCACTCTGGGTCTTTTGAAAGGAAACCCCCTCTTCATTTCATAGAATCAGGTGATGTTCATTTCCTACAACACTAAAATGTAGCTTCCAAAAAAACCAAAAGCTTCAAGAATTTTTTTTTTTCCCCAAAATATCACTATATACTAAAAGGTATTACTAATATATATTAAAAAGTGTCATTACAGGAACACTCAGATCACTTTGAATACATTTGCATGCAAACAAGTAAAATAATTATTAATGTAAGACCTAGTGTCTTCAAATCCTGCTTCTATAACCAAATGGCGTTTTTCAATTGAACTATCGAGTCTTGAGTTAAAGAACTGGCTCACTAAATCAATTTTCAGGTCCATTAAGCTCATGGAGGTCTACTCCTCTCTTCTGAAGCCTGAACTCTGTGCAGCATTTCCCCTTGAAATTGTGTACCGCTAGAACTGGGAACATTCCACACAGCAGAGGACTGAGCTTACTCTTGTTCTACATGGCCAATCTAGGTCTTCTTATAAAGCTTTTGTTTTAATTTGGCTTAAGTCCCCAATATCTTAAAGCAGTACAAATGCCTTTAAGGAATCTATTTTAGTTACAAGTGTGTACAAAGGGTATTTAAGTTTAGTTTAAAATATGACTCAGACACCTGCTCAGGTTGACATTGTTTAGGAGGTCACTAGTGGAAAACTAGGCTGTGGCACCCCATCCATCCCAAACCTGCAGCAAAATGAAGCCACTTACTTTAATCTTATTTAGCTGAGACTTAAGCAGACTTAACTTGTAACTTGTCCTGTCTGTAGCTGCATGAATGAGTAATTATCGTGGTCGAATGGATGCATGTTGGGCTAACTTGTATGCCTGTTCCTCAAATTAATATGCAATCATCCTTTTGGATTGCTTTCATTAAATTGATTTTTAAATTGCTCTGTTAAGACACACACATTCTTTGTGTTTCCATAGCAATATGTTAACTGGTGTTTTTTCATGGAGGGAAAAAAAATTGAATTAAGGAAAGAGAATGCAGCTATCACACAGAGAAAAATATTGCTTTTCTTTGCAATGCAACAGTTTCAAATAAACAATGTTCACTACCTTCAGCAATAAAATCTGTCTTTGGAACAAGATGCTACCAAATAATTTATGTTTTCATTAAATAGCTATTTAATTTTGGCCCACTGATCTGCTAAATTTGTGGTTGCATATTTGGCATGGCTCTGTGGACTTTGAGAAAGTACTACTTGCAACTGAAAAACAGCCAAGAAATTTCACCACTTTTATAGAGATTTTTATGTTCTTGCCACTTCCTATCAGCTAATTTCCTTTTTTTCCCCCTAGTTCTCAGAAATAATTATTTTTCTAATTGAAAAATAATTCCTTCCAGAGATAAAAGCTTTTGAAACATTTAATTAATATCAAACAAGGTAACATTGAAAATGGAGCCAGTCCTACACACACCCACAAAGAAGTCAATACAGCAGTAAAAACCAATATAAAACTGTTTTAAAAGCAACATAAAATTCCAAGTGGATTAAGATCTTTAACAGCATTAAACTAATTTCTCTCAAACAATGTTTGGTATTTTCTTTGCATATCAGCAGCTACTCCCAAATTCTATCTTAAGCAGTTCCAGAGTTTCTGTGCTAATCCAGGAAGCAAAGTAGTTTATACCACTGCAGTTAACAGTTATATATGCAGTCGGATTATTAGAAAGACTTCAAGCTACTGTTGAGACATTATAACATCAGAAACGGTGAAAGCCAGAATACCATGTGCCATGTGACTTGTCTCCAGGTCAGCAGTTTGTACCAGGCTCAGTATTTTCAGGCCTGCTTTTAGAGGATTCAGGGCTTCTTAGTAACTTGAAAGAATGACTGAACCAAAATACCTTCACATCCATTATGTTCATAAGGTGACTTCACTGCTCTTCCAATGCATTTATGAAAGAGCTCTTGTCTATATGTAGTTTTATAATTCATGTAGGGGAGCTTTGGGGTTAAATATTTGTGTCTAACTTATAATGATTATTAGAGATGGATAAATTATACTGAAAGATATATATTTAGCTAAATATGAACAGAAAATTTTATTGTTAAATTAGCATTAAAAACATTTGAATGGATGCCCTTTGATTAAGTCAGGAAGATTCTGATACAGTAAAACCTCATTTTTGGTCTATGTCATTGGTTAAGTAATGGAAGTACTTTATCTGCATGTATATGAGTACATTTATTCAATGAAATTTTTATTTTGCTAAAAAGAAAAAAAGAAAAGAAACGAAAACCCAAAACTTTATTGCTAAAAGTGATGGCTGGTGGAACAACTGGGTGGTGGGAGGTTCATACTGTGTTTCAGCTGTTCACTTTAATGAGTTTCAGATAATTTGGTGTTTCATGCATGCGTGCGTGTGTGACTTTGGCTTTTTGAGGTCATTGGGATGGTGAGGACATCATAGGCTTCTTTGTTTAATAAAAGATTAAATATGATTGCAAAGGAGGTTTCACAAGTGAATGGGGGATTTCAGAAAAGACATTAGCTCCATCTAAGCACTTCTACATTCAAGGAGACTCTCTGTCATTATTGGCATTTGTGAATAGTTTGAACAAAGCTCTTATAAATTCTGACATACTGGTATTAGTGGAGTGACTTATTCCTGCTGCTACAGGTCTTAAAAGTCTGGACTATTAATGAGAGAAAATGCAGTTAAGGAAAACATGACCTGAATTAGAAAAAGGCCAGGGCTAAGTAACAGAGTGTATGCTACCATCAGTTACAATATGATGCAAAAAAACCTCTCTGAGAAAGGCTACTGGTAAATGAAGAATTATATTTAATAAACAGAAATACTACATACTACTATAGTGCCCTGCTCTGTTTTTTAACCATGGAAATAATTCCTTTTGTACAGATGGGAAAGCTGATCAGAAAGGATATGCCAGACAAGTCAGAAATTGAATCACCTGCTTTTAGTCCCTTGAGGATGCAACTAAAATAGTAGAATTTCATACAAAGGGATTTATAACCACAGAGACATAAAATGTACGTTCACACTGATTTTATTTGCATACACACAGTTGCACACAAAGTAATGTTAAGAAGGGCAGTCGGACTCTATGATGCAATTGCATGGAGTGACTTGCTAATGAGGACTACCAGATTATTTCTCCTTGTAAAAAGTAATCACTCAGCATTCTTTCATCCTCTTGCCACGTAGGGCTGTATGATCTGTGTGATCTATGGCAATGTGTACGAAATTAACCTTAGTCTTTCTTAGTTTGCATTCAGTTCTTGGACTCAATAGTAATTTCTGCAGTCCTAGTGGACCTCTTTCTTTGGATGACATCTAACAATGCTCACTTGGAAGTTAGCTGAGACCAAATTCTATTTTGGAAGCAGCAGGAGTACCAGAGAGGTTTGTTTTTTGGTTTGGTTTTTTTTTGTTTGTTTGTTTGTTTTGGTTTTTTGTTTGTTTTTTGTTTTGTGTTGGTTTTTTTTGTTTGGTTGGTTTTTTTGTTTTGTGTTTTTTTTTTTTTTGTCTATTAGCACTAATCTTATACACAAGACAAGGAACAGAGCTGCCAAAGAGCCACTGAATGCAGATACCTTCAATGACTCCATTTCCCACATCAAAAAAAGTATTCAAAATTGAACAGGTGACACGATCTGCTAAAAGTGAGAAAAAAACTATCTAGAAATGCTGAACAAAATGATACAGTAAAATTGAAACTACAAGCTCAGTAATACTACTTAACAGTCCAGAAGGGAAATCTGCACATATTTTAAACATAATTGATTGAACCACACAACTCATGATGAGAATTATCATCCTCAGTTGCAGGATGGAGCACTGTGAATGGACAAGTGGCAATTTCAGATAGGTGACAGAATTGGGCCTTAGCTGTAAGTCTGGTGCCACTTAACCAAAGAGAGTCAGTGAATCTAAAAAAGCCCGTAAAAGATAGAAAAGCAGAACAAGGCAAAAAATGGCTGATGAAAGGCCAGGGAAGTTTGGAATATTAGGTCACACAGTAGATTTTTGAGGTGCCATATTGCTAAGGGTATGATTTTCCTCTAAAGCAAAAGCATTTAGCAGGAATAATTAGGGAGTGGTATTAATTTAAATTTTCTCCAGGAGTAAGGCAGCTCCCTCAAACTGAAAGCCAAACAAATTGAGAATGAAACAGAGAAAATTCAAAGAAGCTGTTCAGATTACCTTTTTCACCTTCTCTGCATAGTTTACAGTGAAGGTCTCAGAACATCTTATATTAGTACAATAGAAAACACAAATTCAAGTTTCTTCCGGAGGAAGAGCTCAGACGGGAGGGGTTTTTCTATGTGCATGATTGTCATACCAGGTTAAAATTGCATGAGATCTTTCTTCATTTATTCTTTGAAAGTTTTCCAGTTTGCCTATAAGCAGAGGTTCATGGAGGTGATTTCAGTAGTAGGCGCCTGTGCTTTGATCATTCTATCATAACAGCTAATGAATACACTGAGATTTGTATAGCACTAATTATGATCTTTCTGTATTAAGTCTATTGGAGTTCTTAATTCAAGTACTGGTGAGTCCAATTATCTTTCTGTCATATCAAGCTGCACACCTAGACAAGTTTGACATCCTTTGTCAAGTTATCTTGTTATTCAAAGCAATTTTCATTTTGCAACAATGACCTAAATATCCAATGTTAGAAACATCTTAATAGCTCTTTGTAGACAGTGTACTGATTTTCCACTCTGCAGCTGTCAGGTGGATATTTTTTGCAGATATAACTTCATTAATTCCCAGTAAATTATGCTGAGCTTATCTTAGAGAAAACCTTAGCCGGTTTATGTCTTCATACCAAGGAGTAGAAAAAGTCTGAATTTTTTACTTAATTTGTCTTGAAGTAACAGAGGTTCAAGCTCACTTACGTTGATATTGGAAAGAAAAGATCATCAAATGCCTCTTGAAAGCTAAAATGCTCAAACTGAGTACACTTCTACTGTAACATTTCCTTAGTGTGGATATCCCTGACACAGCAAAATATTCTGTGTCAAGTAAAATTGCCATGGACAAGCAATTTGTGTACTTTGTATCTGGCTAATAAAGGGAGGGAGGGGGGGAAAGGGGAGGCAGGAAGGCAGAAATCAGATTAATTTAAACACTCAATCTCCTTTTCCTCATTTGCTCATTTGCTCAATCTTTTTATGTTTGAGGATTTTTTGCCAGAAATGAAAACATTCTGTGCTGGTTTCTCCACATCAGCCCCACTAGTAAAGGCTGTACACTACAGCTGCTCACCTTTACTCACAGCAGCACTTCCATGAACAGCTTTCTCTTTGCATGAAAAGTGAACAAAAATTAAAGTAAAGCTGTTGTAGGAGAATGGTGACACTTCCATTTCTCATAGCACACAGCCGTGCCAAGTTAATTGGGCATGGAAATCTGCTAACCTTCAGGCTGGTGTTTCTCCAGAGTATCACTTCTAGTAGGACTTCCAGTTCCATGAACACACCAACCATCTTCTTTACAGCATACAAATTAACGATTTGTTTTCAGGATGTTTGTTTGAAGAAACTTTTGTCTGGGTTTTTATTTTGTATTTATTTTCGTGAGTGATTTTTTTTACCATATAGCAAATAGCACTGAATAATCATTAGCATATTAGAGTAAAAACCACACAGACACTGGAAATCACAGTTTTTCACCAAAGTTCAGTACAGATCTGTCAAGGCTTCAGAATTCTGAAGTTTACAACAACTGTCAAGACTGTCAGAGATAGAGTACGTGAAAGACAGATCGGCTCTACAGGCAGAAAAAAAATCAAAGCTACTGAACTTCCAGCAAATTTATCAGAAGAAAAACATAGACTTTGGAGTGCAGAGGTTTTTTTCCATATGCATGGAAGAACAGACTGAATAAAAAGGAAAATATTCTAAATCTATTTTGGACAGGTGTATGTGGCTTATCTAAATAAAAGCTTTGTTCGAGACATGTAAATGAAGAAAAAAAAGGAATGTATAAAACTGAAAGACATACTGAAATGAGGATGTACATTTTCCTAAACTGCTTTTCATAGGCTCTAAGATAGATTTGTTCTGTTTTTAAAAAGCCTTTACTTACAGCTTCCAAGATTAGCCTGTAAGCAATTAATCAATAACCCTCTATCACTCTGACACAAAAAAAGATTTGGGAATAGTAATCCTTTGAATAAGGAGATATTAGCATTTGGAAGAATGCAGAGCTATAATAAAAGTTTCCACTTGACTTAGTGTGTTGTTTCTAGTTCTCTGCTGAAAATCCCTTTCACTGCAGAAATGATGATAATGTCTTGACTTCTTGAGTTCAAACTACATCTGGTGCTAAATGGTGTTGTCCCAAAAAATTTCAACAAACAAATCTACTATAGCTGAATCCTTTGCCCAATTTTTGGAGCTGTATTTACAGACAGGAGCAACCGTGCATATTTCTAACTACATGCTCCTTTAGATCATATGATTGCTTTGTTTTATAGCCTGGAAGTTCATATATGGATTTTTCAATGAAAGTTATAGAAGGTTGCTGGCACATCGTGTGCACATACACACTACCTCTCTATATGTGCATTTTATGATCACTCTTTCCCCTGAGGACTGTGGGCAGAACAAGTATTGCAGGAGCCATAATTCTGATTAGTTCTAGATGGAGATAGTTTTGCTCCTCTTCCAAGTCATACACCAAGCTTCTCTTCATTAAATTTGCTTTTGCTAGTTGACACGGGCAGGGATGCTGCAGAAGCTTCAGAACAGCATCAAACTTGGTGGCTCTTCATCAAAAGCTTAAAGCTTTAAGAGTTCACCCATCTGTACTGCACGTTAGTGAGTATTCATTTACAACTTTAAAGGAAGCCCATTAAATAGATAATAAAAATAATATGATAGTTAAAAGATCATATTATGATTGTGGCTTAATATTGAATCTTTTTTAAATACGAAAGGGACAGTTTCTAGTTTTTACACACCATTACTGTATTCACTGAAGTAATTTTTTTTTTTATAAAATACACTGAATGCAATCAAGAGTTTCCAGTTCTCAAGTCTTATATATTATACCTCAATATCTTAGAGGGAAACAGAAATTCCACATTCAGCTCTCACCTAAAACTATGCCTTTTAGTCCTACTAGCAGACATACAAGTTTTATGAAGGAAGAAAATACATTCCTCACTTCAATACACACTTATCTCAGTCTTTTCACAAAACGTAATAATATAGTATCTCATTTATAATTAGGGACTATTCTATATAAACATTTTATATATTATAGACGAAAAAATTTTTTAAAATGAATGTTTTAATGTGTTTTTTTATCAATAATATTTTTCCTCATGGTATCAGAAGCAATCACACACACAACAGAAAGAAATCATATATGCCACTTGTGGAACTAAAAGGTGCAGATGTTCTTCTGCACCAGATAGATTGCACTATTTCATGTTCATTTTTCCTACTGGTGCTATACCTCAAATTAAATTAGCAGTTTGCAGGACAAAAAAAAACCAAAAACCTGCTGCTTTGTGAGTTCCACAGGCTGTTTGTTGGAAACGTTTCCCCTCAGACAACAAAAGAAGACAAAACTAGAGTGTGAGATTTATGGCAGCCTGAATACAACTTTCAAAAGCACGATCATCAAACAATTATTACACAATGATGAGTATCTAGAGTTTTAATTGAAACTAAGATGAGTCCTGGTACCCTAAAGCTTTGAAAGCCATCCAAATCGTGTCCAGTTCCTTGAAAAAAGTTTTTCTGTAACTTAAGGTACCAAATCTTAACGCCATTTTATACTGTAGCACAAAGTTGAAACCATTTTCTATCAGCTTCCATGGGTTTTTTTCTATACAATAGTTAAAAAAAGGACTCAGGTCTGAAGTTATAACAACTGAGATAAAAAATAGGTATAAATATTATGTGGAGCAAAACCCCAGCCAAAGGAAACTGATAACTTCTGCAGCAAGCTTTTATCCAAAGAGGAAAAAACAGTGCTGTCTATGCTTCAGAGGTGGAATTATCTGACTTGCTCCTCTTTCGATTCCAGAAAACACTGGAACATGGAAAACATGAAGATGTGATGTCACAGAAAAAAACCCCAGGATGAACAGAACAGAAAAGTTTTATGATACTAATGTTATTGTGCTAGTTTAATCAGCTTCTCCATAATTACAAACTATGTCTTTTTAATTATTGCACTAGGTCTCACTCAGCACTTTTAAAATTGAAATTACATGGAGTGTAAAGCTCTGAGTAATAAAGTGTTCATCTAACAACTCTTCTGATACTTTAC
This sequence comes from Pachycephala philippinensis, assembly GCA_013397055.1. Classification (NCBI taxonomy): domain Eukaryota; kingdom Metazoa; phylum Chordata; class Aves; order Passeriformes; genus Pachycephala; species Pachycephala philippinensis. Next base: position 256,271 of record VWZT01016799.1, read on the forward strand.
AAGATTTGAATCTGTGCTGCTGAAATAAATAAGAAAAAATAAGCACATCAGCGACATTCATCTTTACATTATAATGTTGAACTGTTTGTTTCTTAGGGACAGTCTACATAGAAATCACACCTGAGTTTTATAAAATCGCAGGTATACCTCACATGCTTGTGAGACATCCCAGGCATGTTGACGAATTACTGAGGAGAACACCTCGAACAAAGCTGGATGATAAATGTAAGGAATTTCTATGTTTTCCATATCAAAAATCATGAAAGATTCAGTAATATATAAATCATCAGAGACCAAACTACTGCAGTCTTGAATACAGATGTTTGCCAGCGACATAGGAAAAGAGTGGCAGCAAACATAAACATGCACTAAAACAAACAAGCAATGTATGTGTTATGGAAATAAAGTTGTAAGTTCATGTAAAATAACGCAAGTGAATGAAAACTCCATTTGCATACTGAAGCTGATCCAAATGGGGCTACTAGAACAACATACCAGGGAATTTTTTTCTCTGTTATTCCCTTTACCACTACTTAATCCACTTCAGGCAACGCTCTCTTAGAAAATTAGAGTTTTTAAATGTAGCTTAAGCATTTGCCCTTAGAGAAGGATTATACAAATCTCACCAGATGCATCTTACAGGGCTGAACTTCACCCAGGAAAAGTTACTACTATTTGTGGCAGAAAAAGCCTTGTGAACATGAATGATTCCTTGCAAGACTAGTATTCAGTCAGTGGTGGTGGAGGGCAATGGGGACAAGCAACAGGTCTCTGTAAGAGCCCTATTCCCATCCAGACCCATGCACAGTAAACAGCAGAGCCTCCAACCATTGTTCTCAAAACTACAGCACATCGCAGCTGGTGAGATGGCGAGAAAGGGAGGTGATGAATTTTTGGTATTGTATACCTTAAAATACATTTAGAAAGACTCAGTTAATTTATTTCAGGCACACATTGAAATGGACTGAATTATCAACGAAATGATTGTCATTGAATGTAAATCATACAATGCACAGTTTGTGAAATGACTGGCTGAAGAGAAAATTGTAAATTTGTCTTAGTTCCTCTTGTGTGGCTTCTGACCCACTCTTCTGCCATCAGAGGCTGGAAGCAGCAAAGAGAAAGCTTCAAAGAGCCAAGGATCTACGGATGTGGGGAGCTTCAGCTGCTACCTATGGAGCCCCAGACAGCTCTGTATGTTCCCATGGTCTCTCCTCCACGTCCGCTTCAATTCCTAGTTGAAATATATCTTGTGATAGCTGAAGTCTGCCTTAGTGGAGCCTGAACATTACAGTCTTTGCTGCTGGCAGAGGTGGGCAGCCAGAGCAGCACTGTGGGATGCAGCTCAGCGTGAGCCCCAGTGAGGGAGACGGGAGGTGCCAGACTCCAGGAAGATGCTTTGCAAAGCCAGCATATTTTGCAAATGAGAAACAGACCAAAAGCCATGGCATCCTCTGCAGCAGCAGTATAACATGCAGATCTAGGAGAGTGAGGAGTTGAGCAAGCTTTTGCTGAGAACAATCAGTTTGAGCAGCCACCCTTCCTGCCGACTTTCCTATGGAGCCTATGAAGTCACAAAAGCTAACACCATGAACTCTGCTAGAGCCCCAGCTCCAAAATTGCTGTTCCTAAGTGTTCTGTTCTGCATTGTAGTCTATAAGGAATGAATAAAGACATTTCCAGCTACCCATTTTTGCTTAAAACTAACCACAAAATGAATAGAGCAAATAAACAAATGATTCCAATATAAAGCAGTATCACCTCAGCTTAACTTCACTCCCTGGTGTCCCACATTGCCTAACTAGTTAAGCACTAGTTAAACACTAACTAGTTAAGCATGGAAGTAAGTAGTTCAAATTGTGCCCTGCCACTTTCACTCTTACATTTCAAATATATGAGCTGTGTCTCCAGTTACTGAAGGGTATATGAGAATATGTGAAATCCAGAGTTAACACTCCATCTCGTGGCAGATCATTATGCTCCCTGCAGACAAAAATACACTCACAAAATCAAGAGTGTATAATTTCATTAAGACTATTGTATAATTCTGTTAAGATTAAAAATATAAAAAAAGACACCTTTCCCCAGAATTAGAATAGAAATATCTGCACATATATATGTCGTGGTAGAAAGCAATTGCACTTTAAAATCCCCAATTTGCTGTAAAACTTCTTGCTACCAAAAAACCCAGTCCCCGAACCACCACCATCACCACAGACAAGAACAAAGAAAAAAACCAAATCCCATAACAAACAAAAAAATAATAATCAAATTAATAATGAAATATAATTCCTGGAATATAAAAACTCAGCCCATAGTTTTCTGATTTAAATTCTTCACAGATTTCATAGAAAATACAGCAAAACAGAATAACAGGATGAGTTAATTTGACTTCTTGTTTGTTATAGATCTGTAAGTATTGATCAAATATTCTAATACATACACAAAGTATTGTAGCTTTCCAAAATAAAATTTATGTTCCAAGAAAAGAAAGTGTGTTGCCACCTTAGTTCTCCAGAGATACACTTATTTATCTAACCCCTGATCCACACATAAATAAAATCAATCATCAAACCATTCTCTGGTTCATTTGCAAAACTAGCACTGTCAAGCAGCTAGAAGCCCTTGAAATTAGTTGGATCATATCAATATCAAATTATAAGACTGAATCAAGTCAAGTAAACAGAAAGTCAAAGAACCCAAAAAACCTAACAGCAGTTCAGTTGAATATTGGGAACATGGCACCAAATTATTCTTTTCCTGACAACCATGTGAGCAGACAGTGAGAGTTCTGAAAAGTCCTGGAAAAAAACAACAATAGAAAAATACTATCCTGAAGCTCTTTCATATATGGAGATTGTACGCTTAAGGGCTCAAAGAGATAATGTTCTTTGTAGGTCCAGGTTGCTATAATCTCTTACTTCTCTAAGAAATCACAATTTTCCTTCAAGAACTTTTGTTGCATCTCCACTGAGACCTTTAGGAGATATCACAGGTAGTAAACAACAAAAATAATGTATTTTTTGCTCCACGACATCTGTTGTGGGAACACATTAGGATGTGTCTATATTATTGGAGCCTCCTCTGCTTCATCAGACTGGAGCATATTTTAGGTCCTCTGCAGAGTGCTCCAGTCATATACTGACTCCATATACCATATCAGCGTAAAATTAACAAACACTAGTCGCATCTCCAAATGCTTCTTTCCACGGAAAGGAACTATAATTTTGCAGATTAGATGGAATCACAGAATTGATCAGGTTGGAAGGGACCACTGTGGGTCATCTGGTCCAACATCCCTGCTCAGTCTTTAGCAAAGTGGAAAATATGAGTTTGTAGACAGCCTGAATGCTTGCAAGCCTTCTGCCTCTGCTTCTGAGCACAGCTAGGGCTTTTATCAGAGAAAACATCCATGTTTCAAAGGGAGAAATCTATTATTAAATACCCAAGCACTGACAAACAATGCTAAGGAAGCCATCGCACTACTGATGCCACGAGTTAACTTCTCACAACATAGATTTATTCTCAGAATAATACAAAATTGAGAAATTTATAGAATGTCTGCTACATTATCTGGACATTCATTTTCCTAAACAACGCTGTCAGACTCAGATCACATGAGAGGCACAGGGTGTGGCACTGCACTCACAGATCATCTCTCCCTTACCCCTGGTGGAACACACAACCAGAATTCACCACTACTGCTTGTAGCCGACAACTGGCTAAATGCTTTAGAGGTAAAAGGTAATGGTGAATAATCATTGCAAACGGAACCAAAGCTTGACTATTTAGACTTTCATTTTCAAGATCTTTCTTAAGGAAAGTACTAAGCCAGCAGAAACTCACATGAAAGTCATCCAGATGTCTAGTTGTATTAAATTTGAGGGACAGCATATCCCAGCCCATCCCCACCCCAAGCCTTGTTGTTTAACTTTTGATAGAAGAAGAAGTATCAAGACAGACAGGCAGAAAGAAAATCACTTTCTTTCTTTTTTTTTTCCTCCAGTATCACTCAAGGGAGAACTTCAAACTTAGGATTCGTTGTAAGTCTTTACTATCTAGCATTCCCACTATAGCTATGGTCATCTGCCTCTGGGTAGAAAGCTGTCTTTTTAGGGACATACAGTTGTGTTTCAGACACTCATGTTCTTCAGCTACAATCATCATAGCCAAGAATGTCTAAAAATAGCAGCCAGTCCTAAATACTGTAGCTGTTTACTATGTGTCAGAGGTCACCATGAATACTCCAGACTACCACTTCTCTGTCTACACTGAGTCTCAAAAAATAGTCAGGTTCAAGAGCTCTTTTCTGATATGCACAGTCTTCTGTGGCATTAGAACTTACTTTATCCCCTGAAGGGGCACTGAAACATTGATTAAAAATCGTTAGAATGTCCACCAAGACCCAGTTTTATTTTTAACACTGTATTTATGCCAGGAAACTCATATGAAAAGTATGACAAGGACATTTATAACAGAGTCAAGGAGAATGCTGTATGACCCGTTTGTGATTAAAGCCTCTCAGATATCGAATACTTGGATAAAACTATAAAGTAATATACAAATCAGTATTTAGTCAGGACTTTGCAGTCAGCATGATCATCTTAACACATTCTTTCCCTTGTGGTGAGAAATATTAGTGAATTTTGATAAACAATATGTTTTTGACATTTAATGTTATTCTGGGAGACAATGAGTAGAAAAAGAATCAAACAGTTAATAAAAAATCCTTTATCTCAAAGTCATTATTACCTCTTAGTAAATGTCTTAGCCTCAGCTGACAGATTTAAAAAAGCCGATGAAGAAAACCAACAGAACCTTGAAGTCAGTGGTCTCCAAGAAAACCAGGGCTCTGCTTATGTTAAAGATTCCTGAGATGGCGTGGGGTGGGAGAAGCTAATTTAGAATTAGAAAAAAAAAAAAATTTCTAGATCTTAAGGAAGAATGTTTACCTTATTAGGTTTTAAAATCATCAGGATCAGACTGTACAGGCAAATATTATTAAACAGAGAATTAAATATGACTTTTTCTGATAAAATCTGTTTAAAGATAACCATAGAAATATTTTCAGTAATGTAAGCAATCCATCATCACTATTTTATCTGCTATGATCTTGCTTCTACAGACAGCACATTTTTTAACTTAACTGAAACAAAATTAAAACAGCTTCGAATTATATTCTGACTAACTGAATGCCCCTTCCTGTGTTAATTAGATATAGTGTTATTCACTTCATGCTCCCTTACTCAACAGCTGATGTTTACAGCCCTGGAGCACATCATGTGTCAGTGTAGGTGCAGCAATTTATTCTCTATTCATAATCTGCAATGTCATCGGGGTGAAAAAGGTGCCATAAACATCAAATTACTAGGGATGCATATTTTTCATTTGGATAAGTTAGTGTCTCTGGACTTCACAAAGTTCTTCTCTATATGTGCTGAAACCTCCCCACCAACACCTGCATCCCAGAGACACCTCTCTGCTCAAAGTGGGGCTAGATGTGTTACCCTTCTGGGGTGTTAGCTGGAGACTTCCCAAAGAAGACAACACATGTAAAAACATATATAGCAAAGGACAATGAAAAACAGCATAAAATATGAATATATAGAGGAATCAGAGGGAACTAATTTTCCTTTTACATCGGCGATCAAAGTAACTCCTAAAAGGAAATAAGAAACCAAAGTGTTTTCATGATCCTTCCATATGAAGGATCAGCTACTACGGATGTGAAAATGTGGTGCTGGGGACATTTGGCTGGTGGATGTATTAACAAGAAATGCTAATCTGGCTACACGAGAGTTGTATCACCTTTGTAAAGCTACATTTCCACTGGATATTCCTCTTTAAAATATTCTGGGATTTCTCAAAAATCCAGAGAGAAAAGGGGTTCCAAGGTAGGGCCTCACTGACAGCTGTCCATTACTCTAAAAATTAGTTCTAGTACACTTATTGACTACATATATTTTGTGGTCTAGTTGTACAAACCATTTCAATTAAAAATATTTAAGTTCTGATTTTATAGAGTATTTATTATTGAAAGAATAGAAAGAGGAGGAAGCTTGGCTTATTATCTGAAGCACTAACGAACTTTTCCCTGGTGATACCACATCTGGTTTCTGTTGATGCTTTAGCACAGACAATGACAAATGGGAGAACAATCAGAAAAGAGCTGCAAAAACTAGTCTGGGTTTGGGAAAACAATTTTAGATTGAAACCATTTTAAAAAGTCAATTTAATGTGATTTAAGGAGGGTTAAAATCAAGAATAAGATATCTGTTATGTTTGACACCAGAAGGCTTTCTGTGCTAGTCAAATTTCTCCCCCCACCAAAAAAAAATTAACAGAGAAGACAAGCATGTCAGCATTTCCTCAGTCATTTTTGTGAACTAAGATTATTAAAAAGAGGAAAGAGGTAGGGAAGAGAATGCAAGATGAGTTTCAGTAGAAGGGGATAGATGAGAAATTGATTATTGGTTTTCATATGCTAATATAGAATGATTAATATATATTAATTTGATACTAAGCTTTGGCTTGTCTTATTATAATAATTGTAGTATTTGACCCAAGAGAGAATAAAATCTTTTATCATCTCCAGTACCTGTAAGTCTTCATCCTTTCTTAAAGTTCAGTTAAATCACTGATCTGACCTACTTTCTTTTAAAATGGTTGTACAAGAGATGCCACATAACACAGGACATGGGAATTTTTTATCCCACCTTCTCTGTGACCTTCCTGCAGCTTCTTTTTCCAGTAAGCTTTTCTTTCTCCTGCTTATTCAAAAACTGTCTGTACTTCATCCGCCTTCTGGGTTTCTTCTGCCCAGTATGGGGCCTGAAGCTCGTTCCAGCTCTGTTGCTGGGGAGAGCTGTAACTAAGGAGCATCAAAGACACTCAGGACTGTAGAAAAGGAGGGCAGTAGGCACTGTCTTCAAGAGTTTTGAGAGCGAAGTCCAGAGAGTCAGACGTTGCTGGTCATCATCTGCTTTTCATGTTGTTTCACGGAAACTTTATTAAACTTGGTGGAAACAGTCTGGAAAGCAGGATGACTTTAAAAGACCTTAAGGTTGTGGAAACTGGAGGAGCATAGGAGGGGAAAGCCACTTAATATTTGTTCAGGTCACCATCTCCTTCCCAGGTATCTGCTACATCTCCTCATGATAAAGAGGATGCTTGGGAGCAATTTTTGTCATAATTCCATTCAGCCAAATTCAGGTAGGGTGAAGGAAAATACAAGATAAAGAAGCGGAGAGAGATTAAAATAAAATGCACTGATATTTCTGCAACGGCCTGACTTACACATTTCTCATCAGTTTCTTTGACTATCTTTTCTTTTGCATCCTTAATGCTAAATGAGTCCCATACCAGTTAATCTATTGCCTTTTTGATTTCTGAATGCTTTCATGAGCACTCACTTCAGAGAACTGTGCAGCCCATGGCTGGAGTGAACCAGTTATTACTGTCTTCAGAGGGACTGATACAGGTCAAGCTACAGCAGCCGTGCTGAGCCCACACCATGACACATTCATTATTTTCATTTGAAAAGAAAAGGAACAGATTCAGTACCTGCACTCCACTGAGTTGGCCATATTTTCTTTTTGTTGGATACGTTCTTTTCCCTTTTGGTTCTCATTAATGATCAAGACAAGTTCATGCAAAATGACAGCACACACTTGAGAATCAACAGCACTGTTTGTCATGAGGCAAAGGAGTATTTTTGTGCTCCTATAGTTATGTAGCTATACCATGGAGAAAATACGAGTTGTTCCTAATCAGTTCCTCATCTGTTCCTAATTAGAAAAGCATGCCTTTATGCAGTTCCAAACTTCATACTTGAATGAGTGGAATATGTAAAAGTCATGATAGAAAGGTTGGTTCTCAGAAGTAACATTCTGGATGGTGCTGTGCTCACCACTATACAAAATTCCTCTTTCACAAGACACTTCCTAACTCAACATTTAGGATTATTATGATGCTACAATGCCATTTCATAAAGATAATTTTACATATAAGCAATGAAACAATTAATCACAAGCTTATACCTTATTACAGAAATGCTTCTGCCCTTAAAGAGGTTTTGGTCATTTATTTTCTAATACCTGTTTTCAAAAGGCATAGTGGTTTCAGAAGCCATTACTCTATACTCTTGTCAAACTTAAGAGGATATCAATGGCCCAGGAACTGATTCTTAAAAGAATTTTTTTCCTCATGGCTTCTTGTAATGAAAAACAAACAAAAAAATATACAAATAAAAAAAGATTTATATCCCTGTCAACTTCCAAATTTTGTAATAACTCAGGCAACACTTAGAGTTAGGGAATCAAGCATGAATTACAGTGAATTTAATTTAAAAGAAAAAAGAATAAACTTCTGTTCCTTTATTAAAAGTGACAAAGTGAATCAGTTAAAAAGGATCAAAAATTTGTAGGCAAATGCAATGATATCACTTTATTAAGTACATCTTTTTCTTTTAAACCTTATGCCACTCAACCTCTTCATGCTGATTTTTAGGTACTCATGCTTCACATTGGCAGTAGAATTCAATATTCGGGGCATAGGTTAAAGGTGTAAATGGAATATCCACCAAGTAAGAGTGAGGAAAATAAATCCACCTGTCTAAGGATGCTCGAGCTGATCTAGGGAAAAATAGAAAAAAAAAAAGACTCTTTGAATTCTTACACTAATGAACCTAAACTAAATAGTTGATCACAACAATAGGATGTGGTCTTTCCATCTCCACCTTCATTTTTCACTTTACTGACCTTTACCACTCCTGTATTGTAGATAGTATTTTTAAAATGTCCTAGAATAATTCAAGAAACTTCAAGAGCAGCTTTTGTTCTGGTCATTTGAGGCAGACTGCTCCTCTTCTCTCTTTAAGAAAAGATAGAGTCCTAGCAAGGTTTCCATGAAATATCTTATTAAATATTCATAAAGATTTTGGCTTTAATTAAAAAGAACACATTTTGGGGTCTTGACCTATTCCAATTCGAGAATTACCTTTGAGATTTGTCTTGTCATTATCACACACCCTTTTAATTAGAAGGTGGACAATGATATGACCGACAGTATTCTAGCAAGGTGGTGCTGAAAAATGCTCCCACTAATTTGATGTAAAGCCCATGAGAGGAATTTAGCTATTTGCAAAGTAGGCACATAGTGGCAGTGCCAGCAGGAAAGTCCTTACTCTACTTCTTCATTTATAAAGCAAGAAAGCCCTCCTATAATAACAGAAGGCGAAAAAAAATGCTTCTATTAAAGTACACTGAATGAAGACAAAGAAATAATATCCTAAAGATTGACCTATAAAATGCTAAGTGAAGTTAGCAGGGGTGACAGCTTCATACAAGAAATTACCCCATCACTACCAAAGTCTGAGGGAAAGGAGAGCATAAATGAGCAGTAGATCCTCTTATAGGGTGAGACAACAGGCTTCTCATCTAATGCAGCCCACTGTTTCGAGCAGTGTCAACACTGAATTCAGGCCTTGCTGTAATAACTGGCTTCAAAGTCTGAAACTGAATTCCAACCTACTTTTCATATAGATAGGACATTTTTAAATCAAAAACATCCATATCAATTATTATCAGAAACCCACCCAGCACATCAGGAGATACACCTGCACAGCAAAGAAAAATCCTCTTTAACTAAAGCACTTGCAGGCTACCCTCCTTTTCTTTCTTTAAAAATTAGATGTATTTTTCGCATCAAATACAGAGACAGAGCATATATAAGGGCTGTGCAAAAATTTACATAAGCAGTTACAGGCAAGACCCTGTAGTACTGTGAGAGTCCAGATCGCAATAAGTGAAGATACTAAAGCCGTAAAACTGGTCAAAAATATTTTATTTTTGGAAAAATCGTTTAATGACAGGAATTAAGCCACCTAATTGACATTCTGCACCCAAGTATTTCCCTAAGGCCTCATTGGCTGCAAGCCACTTGTCAGACAACAGACATTTATTAATTTTCTCAGCCCAATAAACTTCCTTCTGAAAGAAAAAAAAAAGATTTTTTAGCAAGAAAACATAAAGTTTTTTATTAAAACAAAACTCTATTTTCATTTCAAAGTATAAACGCTGGCATAGAAACCTATATAATGTCTTTAGGGCGCTTTGAACTTCCTACTTTATCTCTACTGTTGAAGATAGTATCCTGAGATTGTGATAATGCAAAGACCTTGTTGTAAATGGCAGACAGGCAGAGCAATATGCAAACAGGATTAGTGGCAGAATGCTACCATTATTCTCCAAAAAATGTACAAACAAATAATTTATTACGTCATTATCTAGTTAGGAAAAAGCTTTCTGTCTAATAACTTCAGCACTGAAACATAAAAACATCTATCCCAAAAGCTGAAAATATAAATCTGTACGTCTTTTTCTGCATGCTTCTGTATAAGAATTTTTCTAGGAATGTAACCCAAATATCTACCAATACTTCATTTTTAGTTAAGGACAAAAGTATGCAGTAAATTTACAAATAATCCAAGAATTGCAGGCCAAATTATTCCACCCACTCATCGTCCCATAACCAGACTGGTCCCTCTATATTGCTCTTTTACATTTCCAGTATCAGTAGAGAAACTATCATACAGAAAGGTATATTTTGTTTGTGCATTAATTCCCGTATTTTCTAAGATATAGCGTATATTTATTGTTAGAGTGAAACTACTTAAGAAATTACTAAATGGGTGCAATTGAAATATTTCCCAATTGCCCTTAAATTCAATGAAAAGATTTCTAGATTCTGTTAGGGAATTTAAAAAGCCCATATTCAAGAATTTTAAATCTATAAAATCTTGCAGTCAAACACCTAAAACCAAGTTTCTGGTTTACTAGCAGCCAATGAAATACAATACATGGCCAAGTTAAAGTAGAAGACAAAACAGGTGGTGTCCCTGCCGAATTTTCCAGTGTTCTGTACAAACAACAACCTGTCCAGATCAATATTTACAGCATATCGTCCAATGGGATCAAAGACGTAAATTTAGGTGTTGAAATTTTTTTCAGAATAAATGTTAGTGTCCTTCAAAACCACAAGCTGTGGAATACGTAATAAAGGCACAGTAACAAGAAATTATCACAAATTGTTGCATAAGAAATATTGCTCATATAGAGAGTAATTGCAAGTTTTCCATGATGCAATATATTATCATCAGTATGACACTGAGTGTAAGTCTGAAAATGCTGAATCTGTCAACAAGGGGTAAAAAAGTGTTCTTGTGTGCTACCTGAAACTTAGGACCCCTAGGTGGTAGAGTATTTCACAACGACACTCTTAATAGAAACTGATACCAGCCCCAGAGCAGAGTGCAGAAAAAACACAAAGCAAAGCTGACCAAATAATGCCTTGATGCCTTGGAGTATTGTGTAAATTACAGCAAGCAGATTTAGGCATTCCATTTAGAAAGAGCAATAGAAAGCTCATGCTTGTACTAGAGAAAATGCACTAGAGAAAAATCGTTAAAAGAAAATCAAATGAAAGCAAATAAGAAGTACATATCTACAAAGAAAATGTATGAAAAGGAAAATGCTGATGCACATAGTGTGATCAGACTGCAATTTAAGTTCATATCTGGACATGTTTTGTCTGCTGCAGTTACCCTCTCATACAATGTTTGAAGTGGAAGAAAGAAATTTAAATGTGGGAAATAAATTCTAACCACGTAGCTCAAGGAAGAGTTCTTTAAGAGCGACCTTATTCATCTTCAGACAAAACACAGTCTTTGAATTCAGAAGGATTTCCTGAGCTGCACTGATCTCACCGACTTCAGCAGGATTTGATGTGAAATCTTGCAAGCCCCCTCCATGTCCTGCCCATGTCCCCACTGTCCCCAGGCTCAAGCCAATGAGCACCTGGGTGCTGTCAGACCATCCCATGCCTCCGTGCTGACCAAAGCTGCCCCTCAAGGTTTGCTTTTCCTTGGCCAAGGGGTCTCTCCTCTACATGGATGATAATTTTCACTGAAGCTGTACAAAAGATGGTACCTCTTGGGTTTTTATCACTCTGCCAGATTGTTGCGGAAAAAAATAGGCTCTGAAGTTGTCAGGCAAGAATGACAGCTGAAAAAAAGTTAAGGGATTCACCTACTTAAATACTGGTGTCTAGTGCCATATTTATGCCTCGAGCACCCACAACACCCACATCAGATGACCCGAACATGACCCAGAACCTATTGGACTCCATTCTTTTTGCAGTTGCAGCTAGAAGCCAAATTGGAATTTTCAGTATTTCAGGTATTGAAAATAAAGGCTTTTTTCCTTGCACAGTCCATCAGATTTTTACTTCTTTTCTTTTGGATGAATATTGGAAAAATAACAAGACAATCTAAAACTTTTCTTTATCTTATTACAAAATTGCTTTACATTCCTGGATGCATTTCTAGGTACCAAACACTGCTCTATCTAGGTTTCAGCCCACTTTCTCTTTTTTACATGGGTGCATTTCTATGGAGGACAACAACCATTATTTTTCGTTCCTCGGTGCTCTAAAATGCAACATTATCAAATGAAAAACTCAGCTATCATTATCTGCCAGCTATCCCATCCGCTGATTTAATTCAAGATAAAAATAGCCAAATGGCTTTATATATGATAAAAAGTGAAAAAGGCAGATTGCTTCTAAGATAAAAAGAAGAAACTATGATAAGTCAATCATGAGCACAGGAGATGAGAGTTAATACATATTGGTGTGATGAAGACTGACATGCCCATTACCAAAGTGGAACAATTTTTAGCAGTAAAAAGATTAAGCATGATGGTGTGAAATAAAAAATTGACTAGACTTTATAGAACATGGAAGTTCAGAGGCTTCAATAGGATTATTAAAATTTGCTGCAAAAGAAGCCTCCACGAGTAAAAAGAATCAGAGAGATTATGCTACCCCTTAATGTAAGAAAAAAATTACTAACTTATCTATTCTACAGCAAAATGCAGAGAAATTATTTGTAAGTAAGAAAGAGTGAAAAAGTGAAAAAGAATAGTAAGCTGCAAATTGCTGCAGAAGAAATTTACAAAAGTAAAAGATAATTGCCAGGCAAACACAAACCTCAGCATTGCCTGTTAGCGATCTAGAACCTGAGGAAGAGTCTTTTAGCCACAAATTTACCAGATATTAGTTTTTTGGATATTATTTTCAGGAGTTAGTAATTTACTGCTGATCATCTTACCAGAAGCTGCAACAGGTATTATTTTATTCTAGTGTCTTCATGGGCCTTTCATTTGCCTTTAGTTGGATGATGTAGTGAGCAGCAAGTCATCTCTCTTCAGAGCACCACGAGTCCTCAGAGGACAAATGACACGGCCCCTTCTGCACTGACACTGCACCAGCAGGTTTCCACAGCACTAGGGCTTTTGAGACAGCTAGTGAGCCACACACTGGTAGGTGGAGGCAATATCAAGGGCTTGATTCAGCTTCAGAGATGTATCCATGAATGTTTCTAACTTCATTCATTCCCATTCATACACTGAAGACAAAGCTGCCCCAGTGCATCGAACACCATGGTACTTACATCACACTGATGATTTATACCACCCCAGGTTCAAATCTTTTATTTTTCTTTTCACGTTTTATACTCCTCATTGAAGATTTGCCAGACTGGATTTACAAGCTTTTTGGTGTAATATACAAGCAAGACATCAGAATTGTAGGCTTTCCATTTCAAATCATGAACTTTTAGTATATTTGTTTACTTTGTCCAATATTCTGTAGCACACATCAGTGTGGTACAAGCATTTCAAAATGTCCAGGAAACCCTCACCTACTTTAAGGAGGTATTATTCCATACAAAAACATCATTATTTTCGCGTTTAATTTTTTTCCAAATACTTATGAGTTGCACACAAATGCTCAGCATCTTTTTGAGCCTACTTATTGGTAAACTAAAAAAAGGCACAAAAATGCACTCCTTTCAATGGGATATTGATTTTTAAAAAATAATGATGTTATAGGATGGGATTAATCTGATTTAGTCTCAAATCTACACTTGAGCTAATCACACTCAATTACTTTCAAGCAATAGCTCGTAGATGTAGTTAGAGGAGGGCAGGGGAAGGGTTGTGTCATCCTACTGCTGACATTGAACACAGAACAAGGGAACCACGTGCTAGTTCTTTTAGGCCACTGCAGAAAGAGCATAGTGTAAATATCTTAACCATTTACAACAAAAATATTTAACTGCCTAAATTTATGATTGATGTCTCTCATCCACAGTGTCTAGCAGGCATTTTTTTCTGTTCATTTGGATTAATTTTACCACTATTTGTTGCAGAGTTGCTAATGTCCAAAGAGTATGGCTGCAAGTAAAGACTGATGGAATGAGTGTAAAAATTCCAGTTGTTTTAAACATCGTGCTGGCCATAGATCATCAGTGCTTGACAGTTCCCGTTTCTGTGGAAGTTTGCTACCCCCTCATGCCTAGGTCTGTAAGTTAAAATTGTGGGCTGAAAGAGATAAAACTGCAGAGATATTGCCCTCTAGATTTCAGAGGGCACGTAACTATTACCTTCAGCAAGAACTGTGTTCTGCTGAAATAGATGTTTAAACTATTTTTTGAATCATGGCACTCTGGAGATATTTTTAAAACTGGGATTTGCTTCAAGTTATATATATTAGAAACCAGTGAACAAAACCATAAAAGGACAGAAATAATCTTATGTATTTCCATAAGTAGTAGTCCCTTCTATGAGATCAGCTTAATTGCTTTCAATGAAACTTCAGTTTATATTACTATTGCCAAATAAGATAAACCTTCTAATTAGAAAAATACTGAGAAAAAAAATCAGTTACCAAAAGGGACACAGTTGTATCACCTGAAACTGTCCAACTGGTTTTTTAGCTGTCAAATTTTCAGTAATGATGATACTTTGATTTGTGCGTGTGAGGTAATTGTTGGTCTGATGAAACAGTTGCCTTAAGCATGTTCCTAAACCTACTAAAACAAGGCTGAAACAAGCAATAGCAAATACTTATGCAAAACACTGTATTCTTCCTCATTTTTCAAGCTCCTGGGTGAAGTAACAAATTTAATTTTTTGGGTTTTCTGTTTTTTTAAACACTCTCAGGGACAACTAATGCCCAGTCATTGTGTAAATACCAGTTTTCCAGTGATTCCTCAGCAGCACGCTGCAGAGAGTGCTGCCATTACTTGCACAGTGGAAGTGGTTTGGGATAGTTCTCTTAGAAAAAAAATGTTTAAATTTATGAATGTAGTTCATGACTACTAAAACTAAAGTTCACTTGTTTTCTCAGAAAGGGGATTGAGCTCCTCTGAGCCCACTCCAAGCTGGGGTTCACCTCCTCTTCCAAAGAGAGCTGCACCCACTCAAAGGATTGTTCTGGCCCAATGAGGCAAGTACAGTCACATGCATAAGAAATACATTAATTCTAAGTAAAGATAAAATATTTTCTATTTGAACAGGCAAAAAGAATTTTTCAGAAGGTTCTGATAGACTAAGGTTCATCAAGATAAGATCTAGGCATTGCTTCTCACAGCATATATTATTGCCTGACATTCCGTGCTGTGTAATTCAAACAGGGTAAAGCTAAAAGTCTCTCTATTTTAAGGCAGGTGTGACCTAAGCAGATCTCAGGAGAAATACATAAAATGTTATTTCTTTCCATAGTGTATGTCCCAATTCCATTGTTTCTAAATGAGACATTTTGATTCAAACAGGAAAGGTGAGTTGGTCTGTAACATACCAAGCACACATTTCTTTTTCTGTAATTCATTACTTTAAGAAATAACAGGGTAGATCTTAGTCAAAGAGCAGTGGCTGACCTGCATTTCCTGAGTAAGAGTTTTTAATTATTATTTTGTTCACAGTAACTCTTTTATCAACTGAAGAAACAAAAATATCAATTCAACTGGATCCCTATAATGGAAGAAAATATCAGCTCTAATTAATTTTTGTTGACATTTCCTGTCCTTTAGGCAACATACATTAATATTTGGGGGTAATATATTCAAAAAATAACCTTTATCTATTTCTTTCTCCTCTGTTTCCAGAAAGGTATAAAGCTTTGATCTTTCTCTTTGCTTGTTACAGAGATGAGGGAATAAAACCTGTATCATAGTCTAATATCAATGCATGAAAATTCAGCTACCACAACCATCTTCCTTAGGTGGTGAAATGTTACACTTCTTCGTGTCTTCCTGTGGTGGCTGTGACCCATCTAATTCAATAGTGACTATTAAAAATAGACAAGAAAGCTGAAACTTGATAACTACAGGAAACTTGTTTCTCTTTTTCTCCAAATACCTGATACTATTTTTGTAAAAGCACTGGTGGTGTAAGCTCAAGATACAAGCAATTATAACAGGGCATAGTTATGAATTCCAGTTAATTCCTGTCATGAAGAAAAAGTAATTTTCATGTCATGATGCTTGAAGCTTTTCTGCAGTTCATTGAGCCAATTAGAACACTCATGGGCACCATCTGCTTGAGGAAAATAAATAAACAAAAGTAACTTTTAACAGCAGCAGCCTTGCGATCAATCCACACATTGACTTTGTGTCATGATGTGAAGATTGAAGAGAGAGAAATGTGCTACTGAATTACGCTCCTGGATGCTCTGAACACCTGAGGACCAGGATAACATCTAACCTGCAAAGATGAGGGATGTTCCTGTTGTGTCACTTCTGGCTCTGCGAGGAGAAGGATGCACACTCAGAGCTTTTGTCTGGCTCATTTGAGTTGCTGCTGCCTAACCATGGGCAGGATTTGGATACCTTTGTACCTTGCTGCTTCTTTTCTTTTTAACAAGATTTAAATAATTAAGCTATTTTTCCTTTTTTCCCCTATTCTCAGTTCCCCATATAGTGATATTTTCTTGTACCAATCTCTTATGCCTTATTTTCTGAAATTTCAGTCACCTGCTTGTGACAGGTAAGTTAGTCACCTATTAGTTAAACACATTTTTTTTACAGCAACTCTGTACCCTAAGCCAAATAATAGTTAAAAAAAATAGTGAGATATCCTTTGACACATAAGGATTATCTGTATATCAAGTAACATTTGGGAAATAAATAAAAGTAGTTTCAGGAAGTGTTCCCAGGCAATGAATCCCTGGCAGTAATAAAGGCAAATTTGAAAGTCTTGGTGAAATCTTTCTTTTGAAAGCTGGCATGTCCCACAACCCTGGCCTTCATTCNCTCATTAACACTAAAACAGCTGAACTCTGGGCTGGGAGCTATGTTACAATTTTGGAATGCAACAGTGTGGGAACACTGAAGAAAAACAGTTTGAAGTTGTAGGGAGTCAAGAAAAACTGGATAATCTGGAAAAAAAGTCTGCTACACGTGGCATCTAGGAGACAAATGCACACGTTTCAGCTGTGGGAGGATTCAGGATGATCAAAATTTGTTTTTTTGGAACTTCACTACAGGTGTTCTGCTCTATGGCATTTGTAATTGCCTCATCTCTCTCTCGGCTGATCAACGTGCAGGTGATGTCCTTGGCACTTTATCTTCACTCCTGGCTGCATTTTCTGCTTTCTGGCCCTCCTAAGCAAAGAGGTGCTGACTGCTTCATGGGCAAGGGAGAACCAGGCACCTCTGAGAGGGAGTCTGGAGCCAGTTGCAGAATAATGATGAAAGACTGGGAGTGAGGTACTGAATTATGCAGTTTTTATGAGCGTGTTGTGGACATGTGAGCATGCCTGAGTCTCTCAGAGACAGATATCCCTGATATCTAACCCCACTTGGTTCAGAGAAGGGAAGAACTGCGTTGTGGCAGAATGCAGATACCTCACTCAGAGAAAGTGTAAAAGATCTGTCCCTCACCTGAGCATTGGACATGGGACCTACCCCAGCCACAGCAGCTCCTTTTTGTAATACAGCACTAGCTGCTGTTATTTTCTGTCATGGTATTTTACTCCTGAAATCATCTAGTTAGCAAAGATAACAACCTAAATAATATTTAAAGAAACTCTACAAACTGTGGAGATAGTTAAAGGGACATTTTAAATTATACCTGTAGTAGGTATGCAAAGAAATCTATGAAACCAGTTGTCTTTGGATTATATCTGAAATAAAAGTCTACTCTTGTGAGGAATCTGATTGTTACTTCCTAATCTTGCAGGACATTTTAACGGAGATTTAATGTACTAAAATAAGATAAGATACAATGAAAAGATTACAAAAATCCTATTTTAATGTTCCTTCTTGACCGATGTGCTTAATAAAGACAAGAAGAAAAAAGAAAATAACATAACCTATGTATTGAAATCCCTGAATGACTGTGTACAAAAAACTACAATTCTTGTTTGGCAACACTTATCTTTTATTTACTTCCTTTTTATTTGTTAGTTTTGTTTGTTTGGCTGGTTGGTTTTAGCTTGGGTATTTGTTTGGTTTTAATTTTTCATCCTGATGAATGAGACTGATTTACTCAGAACTGATTTTATAACAAGAGAAGGACACTCAGGGCAGGCAGTGCCTAAGAAAGCTTTTTTAACACTAGTACTGTGCCAAACTGCAAGATGGCATCAGCATATAGATAAATGTCCCCTGGGGACAAGGGTGCAAACTCATTTTAACTTGTGACCCACACCAGATTTGAATTCAAGCTGGTACCTGAACATACTGAGCTGGGAGAGCTCCTCATATGCAATTCTGCCCCACTCTCCTCAGAGAAGCTAATTTCAGCCGTATCAGTGAGGTCTTGTCTTTGAAGCCTCAGCTGTGCCTGCAATAACTCTTAACTGCTCTAAAGCTTTCTGCTGCATAAGATATCTCCAGACCTTTCACATGACATTTTCTTCACATCCTTTCATGTAAGATTCCCTGGTATAAGGAAATGGTTGAATAAACATTTTGCTGTGAAATGAGTGGGAGAGTAAGCAGCCAAAGTGGGAAATGAGAAATGAACTGAGCCATCAACATTCACACATAACTCACTCAGGGTTAGAAGTCACTTAGAACATCACTAGTCTAGTCTACTGCTCCTGTGTTAGCTGTCATTTACCAGGTATCAGTTACGTTAAGATGGTTCTCTCCTCAGAGTAGCAATTATCTGTTCATGTCTTAATGAAATACACCTCGAACATCCCTGTGCAGACTCAAAATGCAATTAGCAATAACTATACTAATATGCTGGCTCCAATGTAAACATATAAGAGCTGTCCAAGCAGTGCATTTCAGTGCAATACTTGCACCATCACTAGACTTACTAGCTTCCTTTTGCTCATTGAAAACATTTTGGGCTAGGTCACAAGTTTTTTGCTGGGGTTGACAAAGACAGAAAGTCTTAATTTTCTCGCAGAAACTAGCAGAACTGTTAATTTGTTTTAAACAAGCAAGTGAAATAATTTCTTTGCAAATGTATCCTACTCCTCTTTTCTTATGGGAGTGAAGACAGAGAAACCTACAGGGTGAAATAGTGACAAAGAATGCATATTCAAACACAGCTGTGTCTGTTCATAATTTTGTTCATATTTAAACACAATTTAAATGGTATGTATTATGTATCTTTAAGGAGATATTTTCCCTACAGATAGAAAATTCTGCAATCCCAAGAAGCTTAGCACAGCTGCCCATAGCTCAAGCCAGCACACATTTCAGATGAAGCTCTTTATACAGAATGCAGCCCCATTACAGAAACTCACTAGAGAAAAGCCCTTAAAGCTATTCATTATACATTAGGTGGTGTATACAAAGAAAATAAAACAGGTTTTATTATTTAACATCTGCTTAGTGTCTAAAAATGAATGCTCCATGTTTGGACAGTTTAAATGGCACTCAGGTTTCATGCACTAAGTCTTTTGGTGACTCTTAAAGTCAAAACACAAAAGAAATGTTGTTTGGCAGTTGTTTGTGTTTAGCAGAACCTTGAGAGCTTTAGTTGGGTGGGTAGCTGCTGATAAATTTAATCTCTAGCTCAGTAAAGTATGTTTAAGATACTGGAAGTATTGCAGCGCATTAAATTTTCCCAAGTTATTTATATCACCAACATGACCTAAGCTTTTCAGCAAGTTATAGAAAACTACATTGCACTTCCTTAATGAATTTGATTGCATTTTATTGTTTCCTGTTCATTCTTGTTACTTTAAATTGATGGTGATAAGCAGACTATCTTATGTGAGACTTCTGCAGTTTGAATAATCCAGTATAGAGTACAAAATACGATCAGCTGCCAAAGTAATTCACTGATTATCACGGAAGATCACTGATCAGTAGGACAGGTAAGAATCTACAGCCTCAGTGGAAGGGTTGTCAGAAATGAAGAATATTAGATTACAATTCTAAACATTACACGCACACAGAATAAACTGCAAATTCTGTCAGAAATCTCATTACACGAGTGCAGATCTGTCAGGGTACCTGCTGAATGATGAATTTGTTCTCAACTGAAGGAGCAGCTGACTCAGCACATCAACCACTCCTGCGATCCTTGCTCTACAACCGTGGGAATGTTTTAGAGGTGTTTGACACTTGTGATGCTTGACACTCGTAATTTTCATGGTTTGTAGCAGTTAATATGTTGCTCTTCTAGTTTTAACTTTTATTGCCTCCAAGATACTCAATCCCAAAGCTTGCCAGCTTCCAATTTGCAGTTGATGTCACGTATTGCATCTAAATCTCTCTCCCTTAGAAGTGACTTTCTTTAATACCTTTGTAGAATCCAAATTGTGTCTTGTTTTTAAAGCACATTTTGCTGTCATAAGTAGGTGCCACTAATGTTAAAAATTTTGCTGTCATAAGTATGTGCATCTAATGTTAAAAAATATCAATGCCATTCAAGTTATCTTAGTCATGCACGAGAATAGAAACTTGAGGGGTTTTTACTACATGATTATTTTCATTAATATTACATTTCACAAATCTGAAATGAAAATATCTATTTACTGCTGTAATTTGAAACCAGACATTTATGTATAGAATATGGTTTGAACTAATCAACCTAAGAGGCCAATTATTCTATGACAATAGAGATGCCTCTTCTTGCAGGGAAGCAGTTTAAAATAGATGTTGACACTATATTTTGATGGCAAACAAAAGGAAAGTTGAGTTGGAAAAATAAGCTGAACTAAAATATAGTTAAATTTACCAAACATCTTCAAGACTTCCAGTTTTAAAACCCCAATGAAGCTGGGTGTCATTACATAGTATGGAATACAAGATGAAATAAATTGCTGAAGAGGAACTCTCTAGAGGAAAAAAACAAGATCAAATAAAATTATGAATAATACTAGTGAATAAAGTCGTTTAAATCTTCAGAAAAATATATTTTTCATCTCAAGTCCACCTCCTTTAGACTTCATCCAGTATATGGTGGGGGAAGCACAGAAGGTAGGACTGGTGCAGGCAGGAAGAATTTAAGACATGTGTTTTCTATATTTGCACAGGTCTCAAGCTACTAAACATGACTTTATATTGAGGAAACTGTTCAAATGAAAAATGCATAGAACACAAAGGCAATACTGGTTACTGCAGAATGCCATTTATAGTTATAACACTTGATGCTATTGAGATAGCCCAATTTATTAAGTTATCAACAGCACCACTGAAACATACAAATATTGGAAGAGAAACTCAAAATCTTCCAAGTTCATGCTTCACTTAGAAGCTTGGGAAGTAAAGGACAGAAACAAACCCCAGAAAAAAACTCCAAATATTCAGAGAATGACAAAGAACAGAGCAAAAATTAGAGTTCTATTTTTGCACACTACCTCCAAAATACCATCTTGTAGAGCTTTACTGCACTTAAAGCTTCTGCTTTCACCACACACTACCCCAGCTCCAATCCCACCCTGATTTCCTTTGATTACACTGTTCTTGTTGGAATGAAAAAAACCAAGTATTTAAATAACAGAAACACAGGATCTCTCAACTGGAGCTGGTTGTTGAATTCAAAGTACTATAGCTAAAATGTCATCCCCATGACGTTTGATTGTCCTATTATCATGGTATGTGCTTCAGAAACCTGATGCAGAGCAGCAGAAATCACTTTATTTATAAACAGTTAAAGCACTGAACAGCGTGAGAGTTAGCAGATTGACACATAGAATCAGAGTGAATGTGACAGCTCTCCATTGCAAGTTCAGATATCCTAGAGGGTAAATTAAAGGTTTTTCTATACCAAAGAATAAACCTCAGAAAATACTTTGGCTGTCATTGAGCTTAATATTAGGCTATGGAAAAGCTGAGCAAGATCTGTGACAGAAAGGCTTTGTGAGGCTTTTGTTTGTTTAGTAAACACCAGGGTTTATATTTTACCTATATTTTTCACATCAAATCCAGAATTTGAATTGAACTGTAGCTTTCAGTGAGCTTTGAGAAATTACAGCAGATGCTTGTTTTCCTACGACATTTTTGTTTGAAGCCTAAATCTGAGACATTGTCGAGAAAGGTACTTAAGCATTTTTAGATTTTTTTCTGGGTGTTGTTTTACGAAGTAAAAAGAATTTAGTAGCTTCTTATTATGTTTCCCATTCATCCAAAGCACAATTTACATTAATGAAACTTCTCACATGCTTAAATGCAAGAGGTTTCCCACATCACTCACCTGTGTGTGCATTGTGGGAAAAAGGAAGGGACAATTTTTGATTTGCAAAGGGGTTGTTTCTTTCCTACATCTCGTCACCTTGCTTCTTTCAGGAAAAACCAGGAGAGGATGTTGTTAACACCAATGTTGTTATTATTTCCTCTCGAAGTCACCTAATGTTCGACTTTTAGCCAAATAAGCTTCCTGACTCTCAGTGTGGTCACATTAATGCACAAATTGATGCCCTGGGCACTGAGATGGGACTGGAACTGGAGAGGACAACGTGGGCAAGCTCAGTGCCCCAATAAGTGCAGACCAAGACAATGGGACAAGGCTCAAAGCCTAAATTTAAAGTTGGCCCTGCTTTCAGTCAAGTACTGAAGTTAGTGAGCTCCAAATAGATCTTCCAGCCCCAGTTCCATTCCAGTTGCCACAGAGCAGTGCCCTCTGACTCATGCAGACTTCGATGTTTGCTTGCCTGGGCAGACTCAAGGCATTTCCACCTCTAATGCCTTTTCCCTTCTCCTTCCACCACCCGTTTCTCTTTTTTCCTTACTCATTTCACCACACATGGAGCATAGTTCCACCCTCCTACTCAGGTGCACTGTAAGACAGCCAGCATCTCCTCTTGAACAATCACTGAATAAAGTATCAGGGGCACATGAAGCTAAAAAATTACTCAGAGTTTCTGTTAACAGCTGAAATGTTCCTGAAATGTGAAAGACAACAAAGAAGGTTTAAAGCATCACTTCCATTGCTGATTACTAGAAGTAGGTTCAAGAGAGGAAGGCAGACAGCCACAGGACACTGCTGTTGCAATTTACTAGTTCTGAAATAGCTTCAGCACACTTTTAAATAGACACTATGAAGAATAAGTGAAGGTAGAATGAGTCTCTGACTAAAGACTGAAAAGATAAACATGGGGTTTAAACTTAATCTAGAAGGAATCTGATAAAAAAAGGAGTATGGGACAAAAACAATCTTTATGGAAATAATACATTTCCCATTCAAACATCACTCAACTAGAGATGAAGCGTATGACATACAGAGCAACCTATAGTACTGCAAACACGCCAAAATCCCGGAGCAAGAAAGAGAAGCAGAAGGACCTGCAGAGGTTTGCACTGCAGTTAAGACAAGACAAAAAGCTGCAGAGAACATTAAATTATATGGTAGATTCACAAAACAAGAATATGCACATAACTTAAAAATAAAATAATAAAGAGGCTCCATGATTTCCCAAGCAAATGCAAACACTAGCAGAGTATAAACAGCATGAACAGGACTGGAAACAGCATTATTACCATACTGGAGGGAGTGAACAACACAGCACCACGAAGTGAATGGGCTATCAATTTTAAAGAAGGCAGAATGTTAACTTCAAATTGGACACAGATGAACAATCTGGTGTTATCAGGACACTGTAATTGTTACTTTTGAGAGAAAAGCTGCAGGAAAACAGATGAAATTCAAATGCTATAATAAAGATTTTGTTTCCAACCAAAGAAGTCTATGAAATAAATGAACAGGAAACAAAAACAAGGGAAAAGGTACAATTTATATACAGCATTACCAAAGGGAGGGAAAAAGATCTCAACTAGAATAAAAGATGTGTCATGATCTGTGTTTCTTCACCAGGAAGCCCAAAACAGCTATGTGAAGGGTTTGAGGCTGTTCCTTGGGGAACACCCCAAGAGAGGGCCTGAGAGCCCAACTACTTCACGTTCCTTGGGCAGAGAGAGCAGGTGAGCTTCTACTGTGTGGGACTTGCCAGCTGAACTTGGGACATCTGAAACAAAACCAAGGAAGAACCCTGCTACTGCACTGACCTTTAACCAATTCCCGACGTGGTTCAGCACCGCCTGTTTTGGCCCACGTAACTTGTCTCTACTTCCTCAGGATTCCATCCACGACAGAAACAGGGCATCCAGGGATGCCCAAATACAAAAAACCTTTAACTACTCCATTTATCACAGAATGCCATTTTGCAGTCAATGTTTTTTAAACAAACCACAAAAATTCCATTATCGGATTCCACTCAATCAGAAGTGACAATGGATAGGTAACTACTACTTGACAGTACATCTATCCATAGGGTAAGTACTACTTCTGTGCATCACATTAATATCTGAGTTTTTTAGAAATAGTTAACAGGACTTTTATTTAAAGAAACATTATTTTGCTCTCAAAAGTTTTATTTAAGAATTTTGGATGTGTTTGGAATGCCAGTACCACCCAAAGAGGACACAGTGAGGGGATAATTGACCTTGTCAGCTAAAAGCAGTCTTTTTTGGAACATTTAACTCATAGATGCAGTCAATTACCTTCAGGTAGTGCCTGTTCAGGGGTTTTATTGCTCTGTCCCTTTGAAACAAACTAGATTTACTACCCAAGCTAGAACTATTTTGTCTGAAGTTCCAAAATCATTTTAGCATAATTTTAGCAATATTAAAATTCTATCCAATTCTAGTACAAGGCTTTAAAAACAAAGCCACTGACATCTGTGTTTCAAAGCAAACAAATATTTATGAATCTTGCAAGTATTTTTGTCTATAACTGAATTCATTACTATGCATATTAGATTTATAGGATGAGTAGCTAATTTTCACTTGTTGCACTGTAAGCGTACTGGACAAATTGTCTTTATACCTCATAATTGGTGGGGAGAGTCTTTGGTTTAAATTAGAAATCCTGGCAGAGTAAAAAGAGGGCACAGAAGTGTGCCATGGTTTATAACACTGTCACCAATATGGTCTCTGTCCAGGAATCTTAGAGTTTGCGTTCAGTGCTGAGAAATCCCAGCTGATACGTCATCAATAGAACTAAAAGAGAATATTGGGAATATAAAGCCCATGGCTCACACATGGTGCCTCTGTCTAGTACTTGTTCAGCACAGTTAAAAAACTCAAGCTCTTTTTTCTCCAAAAGAAGGACAGAACAAGGCAGACAGATTCACATGGTCTGACTTCAGAAAAAAGTACTTTTGCTCCTTCATTCCAACTCATATAATAGTTAATCCTTTTTACTTTCTTTTTCCTTAACCTTTTAAAAATTTTCTTTTTCCCTTTTTTTTAATTTGGCAAGAAATTGTATATCTATCCTTAGTCTAGAAGAAGCAGTCTTGACTGCACAGAAGAGACAATCAAACCAACAACTGAATTAAGAAGGTACTGAACTTAATTGCTTATTACCAAGACATAAACAATTCATCTTAATGTAAGATCCCATTTTCATTGCAGCTAAAAAACAGAAGCAAAAACATAGAGAGATTCAGAGGAAGAAAAAGAAACTTTCTACACTTGCAGAGAATCAGTGTACAGAATTGCAAGCAGTCCAATATTTTTTCATTAACTCCTAATTAGACAGTTCTATAAAGAAGAATGAGTACTGTTGGATTATGCATCCTACTTCAAGTCCCCAGACACCTCCTGTATTGTTTATTTTCACAGAAGCAATAGGATTTAATTCTACAGTAATTACTTACCAATTTTCCTCCAGAACAGAAGTATATTACATTTCCTACTAAACTGAAAATGGATTCTATCAAGTAGCTGCTGCCTTGCAACTTACTGATAAAAGAGCGAAGGGAAAATATTTTAAGAGGTTGTATTTATCTTTGAAAGGTGCTGAATCCAAAGCAACTGTTGGATGGGAAAAGCAGTGCTAAGAACTGAGAGCTTAGGCCTTCGTAGGATCAATATGAATCTTGTTCAATACTCACTGGACAGACTACAGTAAGTATGTGCATCAATTTCTATTATATATGAGAAATTTATATATACATATATATTTGTATCTTT